>PVJD01004359.1:0-139302 GCA_004026545.1 Mormoops blainvillei
AGAGATAGATGATGAATCCAGGCACTCCGACTGTACAGCCAGTGCACTTAACCTCTAACAATAATAATTTAATTGATAAAAGGCATACTAAGAGCTAACTACAGTATATCATGACATTTCTTTACAATGATAGTAGGGACAGGTTTTAGTTAGTTTTACGTGAGGAAATAAACTTTCTGATAAGGGGAGGGAGTTTAAACAAATAATGTACCTTGAAGAATAAGTTCTTTGTAGGTAAGAAGGTATCTAGACAGAGAGAAGCAGGCTAAGTAAAACCATGAAGATATAAAAAGACCTATTATTTTAATGAATTTTGGAGTCTTCACAAATAGAACAGAGGGTGCAAGGGATTTATAAGAACACGAGAAGCAGCAGAAAAGTAATTCATAAAAATTTAATATACTAATCTGTGGACTCTATTATTGCAATATTGAACTGTACCACATTACTGTTTTAACAACTTTTTATATGTGGCAATTCTTGTGAAAATAACACACAAATATTTGTTGTAGTCAGAGGACATGAACTTTGTTATATTGACTTTTCCATAGAATATTGAGTAATCATTAATTTTTCAGTTGCAGATATTTCCTGTGGGATATTTTGAGGTTCTTACAAATTTCTTCACTTTTTAAATCATTCCCTATTGGAAAATACACTACTATCTCCAGTTATATGACAGAAGGTCAGTAGCAGCAGGGAGCAGAAGGGGATCCCTTTCAAATTCATCAAGTTCTAAGTAAGCTCCCTACAATGCCGGTGCACTCAAAATACAACATGCCTATCAGTGCTATTAAATTGGGAAATTTCTAGGATGGGTAGCCACACTTCCTTATTGAAATCTGATAAAATGTTTTATTTCAGGAGGAGAAAATATCATGTCTGTTCTGAGAAAGAGATTATTTGTACTCTTCCCATTCTGATGCTATCTCTGCAAACAATTTCAACATAATCAGGAAAACTTGACCTTCAGAAAACTAAGTACATAGTCTCGAATTTTCTTTGTCCTGACACCATATACAATGGGATTAAGAAAAGGCGGGACCAGAAGGTACATATTAGCAATGAAGATATGAATCTGTGGGGCCACATTGTGGCCAAAGCGGTGAGTGAGGAAGGTAAAGACAGCTGTGGAGTAGAAAACAAGGATCACACAGACATGAGAGCCACAAGTGCCTAAAGCTTTAAGACTTGCTTCCCGCGATGGAAGGCGAAAGACTGCACGGAGGATTAGAACATAAGAGAAAGCAATGAAAAAGCCATCACAGGAACCAATGACAGAAGCCACACTCAGGCTATAACGCTTGGTGGCTCCTGTGTCCACACAGGCCAGCTTCACCACAGCCATGAACTCACAGTAAGTGTGGGCAATTATTCGAGTTCTGCAGTAGGGTAGCTGTTTGAGCAGGATGGGATGTGGAGAAAAGAAGGCTACTCCCCGGAGTGCAACGGAAGCTCCCATTTTGGCAATGTGAGCATGGGTGAGGATGGTGGTATGGCGCAGTGGGTGACAAATGGCCACGTAACGGTCGATGGCCATGGCCAAAAAAAAGCCTGATTCCATGGCAGTAAAGCTGTGGATGAAGAACATTTGGGTCAAGCAGGCATCAAAGGCGATGTCATGGGCTCCAAGCCAGAAGAGACAGAGCATGCGCGGCAGCGTAGATGTGGAGAGGACCAGGTCGGTGACTGAGAGCATGCACAGGAAGAGGAACATAGGCTCGTGGAGGCTTCTCTCTGCCCTCACCACAGCCAGGATGGTCACATTGCCCACCACAGCCACTATGTACAAGGAGCAGAAGGGAATCCCAATCCAGACATGCAGGTGCTCTAGTCCTGGGATGCCCATCAACAAGAAGGTGTTTGGAGATGTTTGAGATTTATTGGCTGGACCCATTGTGCTGCTGCTCTCAGTCTTTTGTAGATGGAAGCCTCCTTTTTGGGGGCAAAAGTTTTCTGCCAAGATCATCACACCAAATCTAGTAACAAATGAAAAACACATCTGGAAGATCCCAAAACATCATGTTAGAAAATATAAAGAATTGTGATTTATAGTGTACAAAACTTAGAAACACTAGGTAAAAACTATGTAACCAGACACAAAGTACTTACTGTAAATCAAGTCATGAGTCACAAATTTGTTAAAAAAGCAAAACAAAATAAAACAAAAATTCCCAACGCCATTAACATACATATGCAATGAAACTCAGTATCAGTTTTTGAATTCACAGCCTGATTTAATCATAAGACTAAATTAGCTTTTGATAGAAATGTCTGATATTGTCAATAAAATGGATCTTAAAATTTTTCTAGTCCATCTTCCTTCTTTTTTAATTGATTAATTTAAGGGAGGGAGAGAGGGAGAGAATTATCTATGTGCTAGAGAAAAATGGATCAGTTGCCTCTCGAACACCTTCCACCAATTATTTGTTGATTTAGAGGGTGGGGGAGAGAGAGAAACATTGATCTGTCGTTCCACTTATTCATGCATTCATTGGTTGATACTTGTACGTACCCTGACTGGGGATAGAACCCCCAACCTTGGCACATGGGGATGATTCTCTAACCAACTGAGCTACCAGGCTATGGCGAACCTTTTCATTTAAACTTGGTAATCTATAGAATATTTTTAGATAATACTTTAAAATAATTATTACCATGCGTTTTTTGCATTATCAAGAATTTATCACTGTTAATACCCTGACTATATTCGGTATTTTCTGCTGATTCTAATGGCATTCACTCTATATTTACAATGATGCAATTGAAATGCAACTTTGAAACAAGTCTAGAATTATTTTTATCATTCTAGAAAAATGTGTTTATCCCCCTAACATATTTTGTATACTGTTTATTAATTAGAAATGGATCTTTTAACTTAATAATAATGAGATTACAAATACTGAACCCAGTTTATTCCCTTGTAGTAATTTGTAAAGTCTGATCAAGTGTCTCTTTGAACTGGAATATGACTTATTTATCCACTATTTGGAGTGGAATGTAAAGCACCTTAAATTGATCACACATTTGATTAGAATTACTCCCAGTGTTATTTGGAAATTTTCTCAGTCTGATTGGAGCTTTATAACATTATCATTTACTCAATACTTTAAATTACTATGATATCTGACTGTGAAGAAATAAAGTTCAATAAATCTTGAAAATTACCAGTTGTCATAAATGCTGCCACTTTCCTTTCTTCTCCTCCCATCTGATTGTATTTATTCCCATCACAGGTTCTTCTTATCCTTGTAGTAAATGCATTTATTTCCAAATAAATAAATAAATACATTTCCATAATAAGGTTTCAGAGTCTTATAGATACTGATTATATCTTTTTCCCTAGTTTTCTTAACTCTGAGGTGGGGAAAACAAAAGGTTGTTGTAGATTGGGTTAATCAATGCATGTTAACAAATTACTGCACTATCTTTCGGAGAGCAATTTAAGAAATTAAGCATCGGGTTTTGGCCATTATTTCATCTGTAATATGACTCCAGCAAACCATTAAGCATGACATGATCAGATTATCATTGAAATAACAACATAAACCATCCCATCCAGCCTTTTTACCAGGGACTCTTTCTAAACCCTCCACATGGTAATGCCGAACTTTTCTGTTCCCCAAACACAGCGTGCTTCTTTGTAAAATTGTGCCTTTTTCACATGCTTTTCTGATTGCGGTTTTCCTCCTCTCCCTCCCTTTTACTTATTTGCCTTTTCAAACTAATGCTTTCTTGTAGTAGCTAGGTCAAAAATATCTCTTCTATGGCTCTTTGCTCAATTAATTCAGACAAAAATTTGCAGGATATTTTTCTGCGCATATTTACATGCCTCCTTATATTTATTTGTGATAGACCTTATCAAATTGTGGATTATTAGATCCATAAATACAGTATTATGACCCATGTCTTTCTTATAAGGTTAAATTCTTCTCATTCTAGAAACTGTAGCACAGCTATGTATTACCATAACTCAGCCCATAGACTGACGCTGGATGGCGCTTACCAAGAGAACTCTCCCTGCCACCTCTGTCCACAGTGAAATAGAAGAGTTTCTTCCCCTTGGAAGATCTGTGTTCCTGCGCTGCTCTGCTAGGACTGGAGGACCGGACTCTAAGCAGAGACAGAGCAACTAATCAAAAGTAGATTTCAAGTCAATTACTGCTTTATCTGAGGGCTTGAAGGTCCTGATTACCTAGACCTCCACTGCCAGAGAAATGGAAAGCTACTCACATTTCTTTGTTGGCCCCCCAAACCTTTTAAGAATTAACATATTCATTCAGGGAAGACTTAATTACCTGTATTCACATATGGCTAAAGAGGTAACAACCTACCATATTTTTGTACATCTGACATTTTCTTATATGTTGTCATATACACATTATGGTAAAATACAGGGTCTGGCACAAATAATGTCCCCTTTTTAATACAAACTCTTTTCTTACAAAATTATAGGCGTGTAATTCTGTAATATAACAATATCAAACTCAAGCGTACCATATGACATTTTAGGTGAAATGTTCAAATTAAAACTATAAATTATTACACCAATATTATTACTCTACCAACCACACTCAAGCCGGCCTTACTTCTGCAGGACCCTGTATATCCAGAGATCCAAGCACACAGGGACTCTTTAATTTTTCTAATACGATGTAAAGGCTCCTACAGGCACACTACATCAATGCTCAAATAAGTGCATTCACATGTGAACAGATATATTTAAATAAGCTTATATTTAACAGTATAACAAAATACTCAGTTTTACTTATTGAAACACAGTCTCATTATTTTCAGAATTATTAGTCTTCAGGACAGAAATCCAGGCCTGGGTAGGGAAGTGGTAGAGAGAGATGTCAACAATCTGTTGGAAAATCCAGTCAGGAGAACTTTTTATGTCCCCTGCAATTTTAGCCTTGAAATCTGTCTATACTTTCTACTCTCTCTTATCTGTATAGATTTCTAGTTTAAAGATAAACTACATCAAATAGTTAACAATAGTTAGTGTGACTAAGAGGATGTAATGGTCTGGAGAGTTTTATTATTTTTATTATTTATTTTTTTGAATATTTTATTGAGTATGCTATTACAGTTGTCCCATTCCCCCCCCATCCCCTTTATCCTCTCTGCCCTGCACCCCATCCCATCATCCCCACCCTCTTAGTCCATGTCCATGGGTTGCACACACCAGTTCTTTGGTTTCTTATTTCCCCACACTACTCCCAGCCACCCCCTGACCACTTTTTTTTTTTTTTTTTGGTCAACAGGATTGAGGGTGGGAGGTGGGGGTGGGTGGAGATGGGGAAAGTGGAAAGTGGTGGTGGGAAAATGGAGAGTTTTAAAAATGAAAACAGAGAGAAATGGTTGTCTGTGGCTTGGCCTTCTCCAATTGATTGTCTTAATAAACAGACATTTTTTTCACCTTCTAAATTTTCTTCCTCCCACAAGCGTTGTTTAATCAGATTTAATGCTGAGTGGAAAGAAATGTGTTCTTTGCTCACAGCTTTCTCAGACTCTGATGTATGCCTTGGTCAAACAGTGTTAATGTAATTTTAATTCTAATTCACAGCATCTGTGAATTTATGCTTCCTATATTCTAGCTAATCAACAGGTAGCTGTAATCTTATCAGTTATGGGAGAAAGGGTCCATTTCACCTTCTTACTATGCTGTATGTTTACAATGCTTATTCTTAAGTTTACCAAGGGTTTCAAAAAGGTACACAGTGCCTTTTTGAGGATCTTATAATTGCATAAATGCAGGTGTTTGAATGTAGCCCTTTCCTCTTTTTTCCTGTCCTGCATCTATATCAACTCACCTGAATTAGAAGCTGAGCGTTATCCGGAGAGCCAGTTTCTATAAAGAACAGATGCTAAGAAGTGTGCTTAGTGGGCAAGAGCTGGTTTATACCCAACTCCTAATCACACTGGATTAAAGGGTGTGGGTATCAGCGGAATCAGTGGTCCTCTGAGATATGGGACCTTTTCCCAAAGTACAAGACTTAAATTACGTTCAGATAGAGTAATTATTATTAACTACCCCTTCAGGTAATAAATAAAGACATTATTATTTCCCAAAGTTCTGCTGAGTGCTTTGATATGGAATTATGTTTATGTACTGAGAGGTCATCACTTTCTATGCCCTAGGCTTAGTGCTTAAAATTGCTTTCTCACTGATCCTCAAAGCTTTGGGGGAAATAAATACCATAAACAGATGAGAAAATAAAGAGACCAATAGACTGAATAATTTATGTACAATTTTACAGGTCATAAAGGGTGACACCAGTATCTGAATTTGGATATCTGTGGTTCCACATTTCATATAGTTACCATGATACCACCAAAATTTAAAAACAAGGATGCTGAATTAAAGTCTATATTCCTTCTTATACATAGTGTTTAGTTTCATGGATTATTACTGCAATATCCAAAATGACCAGTAAGTATCTTTATAATGTGGTCTTTGGTACCTCTTTGGCATCCATTTCTGCTATGCAGCTCATCTTTGAGTTTCCTCGAGTCTCAACCAGTCTAGACTTTTATTTTTTTTACTGCGTATCAGATTCTGTTTCATGTTTTTGTTTCAGCTTCTAATGCTCTCTGCATCTGTCTCACTTATGACTTCTCATTTCCTACTCATTTTAAGGTTACAGATGGAATATCACCTCCTCAAAGATCACTTTATTTTTACTTTAAATTATGCTTATGTGTTACATTTCTACTGTACTTTGTATTTCTTCACTCTGTCATATTGGTAAATATTTATTAAATGACTATGACACCAGTTGTAACCTATATAAACCTGAGTATATGTTGTAATCTATACAAACCTGGGGATATAAAACTCATAGACCATGATCTAAAAGGTCCCCGCTGGACTTATGGAATGAAAAGAATCTCTGCCATGCACACTGATATCTAATACCATGCTGACACTAAGTAGTCACTTTTCAAAGTGCTGAATGAATGAAAGGGGAGGAAGGGCAAGGAAAAGAACAGAAAGGAAAAGAAAGGAAAGGATAAATCATTTGAAATGCCCGAGGAGAATTCTAGGATAATACTGTCCGGAAAATAGCTGCAACATCATCAATGTCATTGTAATCAAGATCACGATGACGAACATTCATCATGCTTATTACATACCAGGAATTTTGCTAAATTCTTCACGTGTTCTCTCCCTTTATATTTACACAGACAGGCACACTCACACCAGGAATTTTGCTGACTTATTCATAAATGTTACTCTTTGTATTCACAGAGACGGTCACACATACGTTCAACCTTATAAAGAAAGTGCCATTATTTTCACCACTTTATACCTAATAATCTGTCTCTCAGATCTGAATTATTAAACATTGCATTTTCCTTGTGGATTTTAGTTGCTGGTTCATTTTATCCTGAGATTGTTCTTATGTCAGTTCCCCATGATGTGAATAATATGGTTTTTCAATTCCTTGACCTCCTCTCTCTAAAGATCTTATTCTCTGTCCTACTTAAAGTAGTATCTTCCATTTCATGCCCTATATTTTATTAATAATAAACCAGAATCTATCCATAAGCTCAAATTCAAGTCCTCCATTCTTCACATACTATTTCGTAACTTCTCAACTTTTTCAACTTTAAAGATTGTAAATAGAATATGTAGGGGTTCAGCCGTCTACAAAAAAGTTTAATTCTTTTTTTCTGTCCATAAGTCTTAGAAATGTGTTAAGGAAAAAGTTAGTTCTTTTAAAATTTGTGAGAAGGCAAAATTTGGAGGAATCTGTCTCTCATCCTCTTGGTTCTTATGCCATAGATCATTGGATTAACCATAGGTGGGACAGGGAGGTAGATGTTAGCCACAAAGATATGAATGTGAGGAGCCACATGGTGTCCAAACCTGTGAGTAAGGAAGGAGAAAAAGGCTGGGATATAGGTTACTAAGATTACACACACATGGGATCCACAGGTGCCCAAGGTCTTGAGCCGAGCAGCCTTAGATGGAAGACGGAAGACAGTGTAAAGGATGACAATGTAAGAACATAGGATTAATATGAAATCTAAACCCCTAGTAAGGAGGGTAGCAGTTAGGCTGTACATTCTGTAGATCCTGGTCTCTGTACAAGCAAGCTTGATCAGGGCCATAAATTCACAGTACGTGTGAGGGATGATATTAGTTCTGCAGTAGGAAAGCCATCGAAGCATGAAGGGTTGGGGACTGAAAGACAAAACCCCATGGAAGACGATAGTCAGCCCCAAGTTCTTGATGACTGTATGCGTCAGGATAGTAGAATGTCTCAGAGGAACGCAGACTGCCACATACCGGTCAAAGGCCATGGCCAGGATAACCCCTGAGGCTATGCTGCAAAGTGAATGAATGAGAAATACTTGTCAAGGCAAAATTCAAAATAGATCTCCCTGTCATGGAACCAAAAAATGCTGAGGACTTTGGGCATAGAAGTAGTGGAGATGATTAAGTCAGCCACAGAGAGCATACAGAAGAAGAAATACATGGGCTCGTGAAGGTTGGAATCTGTTCTAATAATAAATAGAATAGATACATTTCCCAGGAGAGCACTTAGGTAAATAAGGAGGAAGGGGATTGATAGCCAAATGTGGATGGCTTCCATCCCTGGAATACCAAGGAGAAGAAAGGCACTGGGGTGTAAATTGGTATTATTTGTTAATGACATGATGAAAACTCCTGGCTGCATTCAGTTGTGAGATGATGTAAATTCTTTGATATCCATTTGTCCATTTAGTTGATGACACATTTATTTATTAACGTATATGAAATATTTGATGATATTTTATACCCTAGGGAAAAAATGATACATAGGGCCCAATACCTAACTTTTGAAATGAACATTCTAATAGGGGAGAAACCAGTACAAACCAATGACTAAATTTCCATGGGATTAATGCAATGAAGTTATATAAATAAGCAGTTTTATGACCTAATTGATGGGGTTATTTATTCCATTTGTATGAGTCAGAGGATTCGTAGATAAGATGCACCTGAACCTTTAAAATAAATAGAAAATTGTAAGTTAAATAAAGTTCACAATTGGAAAACTCTAACCTTCACTTTATCACCCTGATTTAAAATTCATTTGTCCAGAACTATTCATAAAATATATTAAAATGACAATGACATAGTAGGAAGAAGAAAATGGAAGGTTATTTTCTAAATTTCACTTGACTTCCCACTACACCATGCTAATTGGTATGCACTGATAAATAATTTTAATTGCACATATTCTAGGCTCTTTTTACAAGGAATGAGACCTGTAAGACTGACAACAAAAGGTTCTAAACCCGCACACATTTTGTGTCTGTCTCCTCAGACTAAGCAGCAATTATGAGTCACCCTCACATGGCTGTTAACTATTTTTAAACCAGGCAATAACCACCCTCTTTTAGTGAATGTCTCATTCCTTCTCTAAACATCTCTTCTTCTCTCCAACCTTCCATCCTACAAACTTAGACTCCAGAGCTTGGGAGGTTGACAGACTAGCAATAGCTAAACTGTGCCATGATCTCTAGTCCCACTGTTAACCCTGAGAACAGTTTACAACCAGATGTAGAGGAACAATGGTAGTGGCACTTTGGATCCTTAGAGATGTATGAATCAAAACAAGGAAAAACAGATGAAAATGCAGAAAGTAGAGAGCTTTCAAAAATAAAAAACAGCAGATTCTATCACTATTATTATTTTTTTCAATTACAGTTGACATTCAATATTATAGTTGTTTCATGTGTACAGCATAGTGGTCATTTATATAATTTACAAAGTGACCCCTGATAAGTCCAGTACCTACAGGCATTTTACATAATTATTACAATATTATTAACTATACTCCCTATGCTTATTTTAATATGACCAAAGAGGTGACTGCACAGAAAAGTCCACCTCTGTTAGGAAATATACAGAAAGTGCTCCACAATACCTACCCAGGTATAGGTCAGAGAATGTAAAAGAATTAATAGTTATAAAGCCTAGGAGATGGCACAGGAGAAAAAAAAACATATCACCCAATTTTGGAGTTCATAACTACTGATCACAGGAAAAAATTTCTCATTTGAAAATAAATGAGAAAAGGCAAAACGAAAATCTAAAATTATCTGGTAATGAAAAAGGAACTTGGTTCAATATTTTTAGGGTGGGGAAAGAGGAAGTTCACAGGTGTGAATATGCAAGAAAGAGTTTATTCTTGTACTATTATTGATTAATTATTATATCATTTTCCATGTCAGTGAGCAACTGTCAACCCACTTTTGCCTCACCCTGTATAGTTCAAGATTTATTTTGAATATCTTTATTGCAGAAACTAAAATAGAAGTTTAGAAACTAGAGACTAACATGTAAAAGTTAAATGAAGCACACCCAGGTTTGTGCAATTAAATTCGCGTTTTAGACCAGCTCTTCAGTTTAAGAGTAAAGCGAGTCCAAAGCAACATTATAAAACATGAGAACATAGGCCATCTCCATGTCATAATTCCAACTCTGAACTTTGTAGTAAATTCATAGACTGCATTGCTCTTATTATATGGGTGATAAAAAGAAAATAAAGAAACTTTGAATTAAGAATACTAAAATAACACCAACAACAATTCCTAAAAACATAGAAGAAAGGAAATGATGAAGAGAAAAAAGCTGTACTGAGCAGAACAGTGAAAAAAAAAGAGAATGTTTCATTTAAAAGAGGACCAAACCTGACAAAATTTTACCAATTTTTAAGAAAAACAATAAAGATAAATTATGCAATTTTAGAAATGCAAACCAGCAAAGAGCATATTTACCGTAAAATTTCACACACATTTCACGTAAGGGAATTATTCGGCCTCTACAGTAAGCCCATTAGCGCTTCAGCCAGGAGGATATTCTCTTGTACAAAGGCTTTCTTTCCACAGGCATAAAACCGTAGACTCACCATTTCTTGGGTCTTCACTTTCTTCTGGAGAATTAGTAACTAACGCCTGAGTTTGAAATTCAGATATCCTTAGATTTTTGCCCTACGGTGCAATAAAACGCAGGACCCAGACAGCCTGGATTCTAATTTGGACACCCTTGTTCAGTCTATTTCTTCAGAAGCCACATGGACACATTACTTGCTTAGAATTTCATCTTCTTTGTCCCATTGCTAGTACAGGCACAGACTTTTTGTCAGTAGATCACGAAGCTCCTGCTTTCTCACTTCAGCAACAATAATCGATACTTCAGACATAACGTATGCAGGTAGCGTCGCTGAGCAAGCATTTTCGGAAAAGAGAGTGAACTCACACAATCCCTCCCCCGCAGGCGCTTCTTTCTGTCTCATAGCCTAGAGGTCCTCTCTCTCAGCTCCTTGATAAATATGTTAAGTAACCTGGCTTCTCTTTGAGTCTGTTGTACATATAACAACTGCTGACGTGTGTACTTTGCCCTAGGGCTTGACTAAATGGGGTGGGGGGCAACAGGCTGTTACTTTTATGTCTCCTCTTTTCACTGGTATTAGTGTCACGGAAAAACGAAACGACCAGACACTGAGGGGTTAGGAGCACGATCTTTATTTACGTGCACGGGCCCAGAGGAGACAAACTCCAAATTCTGAGCCCAGAACAATAGCCCCGCATTCCTTTTATGCTGGGCTAAGCAGGGGAGGGTATTGGGAGTCGTAGTATAGATTTGGCACGAAGGGGCTTACAGAAGTGGGAGAGAAACATTTACAGCATTAGTCAGGGCAGACAGCGTCTCAGCACCTGCAGCAGGGCAGATAACATTTCATTTCGTCCTTGGTGTCAGCCCTGACTCCCTCTACATTAGTTATCATAGAAAACCTCAACTAATGTGACATGATTTTCCTAGAAACCAAATCAGATGGCAAGACTATAAAGCTACTGGGGAAGAGGAAAATTCTAAAGCAAATTAAAATCTGGTGGTTCAAAATAATATCACAGTTGATTCAGACCCTGTATTGAGAGAAATAAGTAAAATGATGTAATAAAAATGACTATATGGCTCCTTCATAAAAGATACTAATAATCACCCCATCATTTCCTCACCTTCTGCTATCCTAGAGCACTCATTTTAAACTTCCAATGTCATTTTGTTTTCCGATCCCTTTGGCCTTGATGAGGTACCGAGGGCCTCCTGCTCTGAATTATTGGTAATAAAGGGAGATGCTGAGGCGATTGCATTATTTTTGACCTTACCTGTCCTGTATCACTGGAAGCTCCTGGCCTGTTTATTAATTCATTGCTTTTTCAGCTAACTATTTATATAGTTCTAGAAAAACAGCCTCTCGGGAACCAAGAAAATGGCTCAGGTGTATGTGGAGCCATGTGAGGCTTTTTTCCCAGGGGAGCCCAACACCCGATAGATCAGAGGCTCTTGAGCAGAAGGCACTACCAAGCCCTCAGAGTTACCCTCCTACGTTTTCATTAAAGATCAAAAAAGAGGGGAAAAACAGATAATTTTTTCTCAGGAATCTGTCTCACTATAAAATATAAAACTCCTTTCATTGGGGACATAGGGCTGATCAAAATTACTTAGTTTATAGATAATGCTACTCACATGAAATTCTTTCAAATTTATAACCATGTTGACTTTACATAATGATTTTTGACTTGAATATACATAATTCCTAATTTTCTATGAGAAAATATAATGCAACAGAGACCTTTCTCTTAATGCTATAGTTTTCATAATTATGATTTTAATTGTTATTAAATAGGTCACTTATTTTATGTCCTGTAATTCTCTTAATCATTTTTCAGTTTCTGGATATATGTATTATGTTCATTGCTCTATGGGTTAGGAAAAATATGAAGGTCAATTCTTTATGCAAGTGAGATAGGAACATAATAGATGTAGAGAAAAAAACCTCACAAAACTATTCATATTTATTGCTTTGAATATCATCCTACAAAGAATCGTTATGATCTCATATTATACCACCATGCACAGGGAATTTTTTCACAATTCTGCCTTCATTCATTAAATCAATCCTTTTCTATTCACTAGGTAATAGGTATATTCTAAGAAATTGGGAATGTCACAAACAAAGTATGCAAGTTCTGTGACAGGAATAGTTGTTGTAGTGGGAGAAATCAATAATAAGCAAATTAAAAAAATAATATTTTAGGAAATACAAAAGTTCTTTGATGGAAGCTAAGAGGATGATGTGATGGAGACTCACTAAAGGCAGGAAGAACTTAGAAAAAAGGTCAGGAAGACCTCTGTGAAGAGATAATATTTGAATTGAGACCCAAAAGATAAAAAGTAAACCAGCCATTCAAAGAAAGGGGAAAGAGTATTACAAGGGAAAAAACATTGCTAGAACATGATGCAAGGGCCATCTTCTGTACTAGGAGAATATTCTTCCTAAGTATTGAAGTCAGCTGACAGGCTTATGAGAACTCCCTTGAAGGCAACTAACTGCTTTTCTCTTACTTCATTTTAAAAAGTTGGTATTATGCTAAGTGAAATAAAGCAGTCAGTGAAAGGCCAATACCATATGATCTCACTTATAAGAGGAGTCTAATGAACAAAATAAACTAATGAGCAAAATGGACCAGAGGAATACAATCATGAAATAGACTGACAGCTGTAAGAGAGGAGGAGAGAGGTGGGGACTTTGTAAGAAGGTGAAGGGATTAGTCAAAGAACGTGTATGAAGGACCCACGAACATGGACAACAGGGTGGGGATTGATTATGGAAGTGGGGGTGGGCTGAGCAGAGGAGGGTGAAGGGGGGAAAATTGGAACAACTGTAATAACATAAACATTAAAACATTGAAAATGCAAAAAAATTTTAGGATGCCCTCTCTATCAGTTATATAAATATACCTTATTTATTTTACTTTGTTGACTTAAATTTTTTAACAATTACAATTTATATTCAATATTATTTGTTTCAGTTTCAGGTATACAGCATAATAGTAGACAATCACATACTTTACAAAGTGTTCCTCCTGATATTTCTAGTACCCACCTTGTACATACACAGTTATTACAGTATTCTTGTAAACTTTATTTAAACTACTGCTGTGTACTGTATAATATAATTGTGCCACATGTATTTTACTTAATTACTTTATTGATGGACATTGAATACTGCAATTTTCTTCTATTATAGGAAGTTTTACCATGAGGAACAATGTATATACTTCCATGTGTATTTAAAAATTATTCCCTAGGATGATAAGTACTAAAAATGCTCTACCAAAATATTATTTTTAGCAGTAATGTTTACTATGCAATTTTCCTCTATATGTTGGGTCAATTCACACTCTTGCCAGTTGCAACCTGCATATGTTTCTTTTATTTAATTTTTAGGAATGATTTCAATCTATTAGTAAAATGGGATGTGTAATTTTTAAAAACTCCTTCAGACACTGTCATGTGAAACCATTGATTAGAATTGATTGGGATGAAATGTCTCTTAGTAATTATTTAGGGTATATTATTTATTTAAATGTAAAAGAAATATACCTCACTGAGGTGTAGCTACTTAAAAGTTATGAGAGCAGGAAACAAATAATACAGGTCTCTTAATTTTTGTCTAAAACTCTTTTCAATATACAGCACTATTTTTTCTCATGACCCTGAAACAATCTAGCATATGGCCATGCATATAGCTGTATTAAAAAAACCTTGAAAATTTAACTGAATTTTCATAACTCACATGTCTACATTTGTTCAAAGACAAAAACTAAATGAAGGCAAAAAGGGAGACTTTCTAGCTTCCAAAATTTGCATAGTTCTTAATAATAAGTAATATGTTTTCACATGTGTTATTCTAGCCCCGTAGGAACTGTGCCTCGCGTGGTTTGTTACTTATAAGAATAAGCACTGTGCTTGTTGTAAAAGAGGTACTTATTTATTATTTTTATTTTTTATTATATTGTATTTTTTCATTACCTTTTATCCCTCCTATGCCTTCTTCTGCCTCCAACCCTGCCCTGAAATCATTATACTGCTGTCTGTGTCTATGAGTTCTTTCTCTTTTTTTCTATTTTTGAAAGTATTAATGGTAAAGAAATAAATGAAGAATAATGAAATGAATCATTAAATAAAGAATGATTAGTTGGGTAGATATACATATATTTTTTTTTTCTCTTTCTTGGGAGGAAATATTTTACCTGCCATGAGCCTACATTTCGAATAATAAAAGAAACTTTACTGACTTAAAATTATGTTCTCAAACTTTAGGCATAGGAGTACATCTAGAATTTTCAAGAACCTATTTCTTAGCTCTGGGTTTAATTTAAGTATGTCTGTTCCCGCCTCTCTTTATCCTATTGTTTTATTCTATTTCTAATTACCCATCTCTGTTAGCACATTCACCTTGATGTAAAAGATATCAACTAAAAGTAAATCAAAATAAGCGAACATCAAAATAGATAACATTTACTGTAATAAATGAATAAAACAAAATTGATAGGAAGAAAGAACATTTGGAGGAGAATATGAACATTCCCATTAGCTGCACATTGTAGAATTAATATTTAACTACTTATAAACATCTTTAAAATAAGACCTTCAAATACAAAGTATATATTTTAACCAATGGATGTTGAATCACCATTGCTGATGCTTGTACTGCCAAAAAAATGTTTTATTGATTTTCTTGCTAACAAAAATATACCAAAGCTATCGTACCCTAGATTTTACCTTTCACCCGCCAGTACAGATATTTAAATGGCTACCTACATAAATAACCCAACTTTTGAGTTTATAATTTTTGATCTACCATGTCAGCACCTAATATTTATTATTAGTTACATTATATACATAAAATATATTTTACCAAAACCATTTAAAAATACATATTCTCAATATTAAGGTAATTCTTCCCAACAAAATATAGTTGATGAGAGGTTAGGGATTAAATCTATGAATGAATGAACAAATGAATGAATGAATGAATGGATTGCAAGGTTGTATTATAAATTGAGAACAGAAGCGTCATCTTATTTTTGGACATTTATTGAAGGTTGGAGCCTCGTCTTCTGGCAAGCAGGTAATGCTCATAAAACAAGAAGCCCTCTTGTTCCTGCCTAGAATTATAATATGATTGACACATCTGTCTTAATTGTATGTGGGCTTATAAATAAGGAGATGCTCTTACTCATATTACCTTGTTTGATAAAGTTGGGCTTTTTTTTCTTTTTTTCTTTTTTTGCCTTCTAAAAGTATTCTCTGCCTTTCTGCAGAATCTGTAAGATATACCAAAGCTTAAATAATAATTCATTTTTGTATTTCAATCCCCTATCATTAAGAAAAATGTAATGCAATTGTTTTCATAATGTCAACTATTGTCTTTTGGATTATGCATTGATCATCTTTATGCTGCAGAAGGCCCTTTGTGGCAAAAACATGATGGCAATAAAAAAACAACAGAGATGGTCACTATCCCCTTCATCATCTAAGTGGCACTTTCTTTTATACAAAGCATTGTTGCAGAATACTTCCATATCCCATTTAGTCATTCTGTCACTCAATTTAATAACTGAAACAATAAAAACAATTTCTTTAAAAAAGTACCACCTTATTACACATAGAATCTAGATAACAACCTTATTACACATAGAATCTAGAAACAGCGAGATGCATTTATAACGAGAATGATATAAATATTTTCAAGGCATTCAATCCAATTAATTCAACCACTAGGCTATGTATATACTTACATTATGTCTGATGCCAGGGAAATAATTTAATTCTATTGTTAATCAAAAGGAGTAGAGAAAAGGGATCGCATTGCAGGGATGATGGTAATAGGTTAATAGATGATAAAGTATACGCCAGGTGCTATGAAATGCAATTAGCAATAACGTTTAGTGTGGGAAGAGCTGAATTAATAAAATTGCTTGTGCTTATATAAAAGAACCAGATGAATCCAGTGAACATAATCCTGACCATTTGCTATGATTGCCTTTCTTGACAATTTATCCAATAGAATTTCATCCTCATTTAATCAGAATATAAAGGGACATAAGAGACTGATCCAGGTTCAGCAACCTGACCCAATGTGGGGTAGTTATATTTCTTGTCCCATAATCATTCAGCTGGGACAGAATAATGATGTCACCAGATCCATTCAGGCAGTCCATGCTTTCTTGCCGTTGAGGCCCTACAGCAGTTTGGCTCTTCTTCCTTCTTAGCTATAGACATCCAAATTGTCTTTGGATGTCATGACAGAACTTAGAACCTACTTTTTTGTTTACTTAATCTAACCAAAGTAAATTTGTATTGCGTGCAACAAAAAGAATCTTTATTATACTAAGGTATTAAAGGAGATATTTTCTGGAAGCTTAGGGAATGATTTCTAAGAAGAAATAAATATATGTGCTTTAACTATAGGCCCTATACAATGTGTAAGAACAAGCCAGAGAGTTTGTTATGCAAAATCATTAGTATATATTATTTGATTAGTTAAGACATTTATCTCATCAAAATATTTATTAAATTATTTGTATACTCTGGATCCTTCGATTGTAATGATGAGTTTGGGATCAGAACCATTCCCTGAACTTATTGAGTTGACATTTGTCCTATATCAGACTGACACAGGAGAGGCATTGTGTATTATTAAAAAGGATATTTAAATTCCCTATGCTGTTACAGTGACATTCCACTGTTATACTACCTTAATACGCTGAAATACTTCCTGATGGAACCTAAGCAGTTCCTTTAGTGTCCTGTTTACTGGTGCAAGAAAGATAGCATGCGGAAATATGAATATTTGAAGCTCAGTCTATGGGTTAGGTGTTCCAGAGAATGGTCTGCCCAAATTAATTCAGATGACATTTAAGCCTGGTCCTCCATCACGGACTCTCCTGTTCCTCGTTGCTTTGTAACCCTTGGGTCATTTTGAATAATTACAGAGCTCTAGCAGTTTCATCCTTATCTGTTTTGTCTTTATCCCATAAACAATGGGGTTCATGGTAGGTGGTACCAGTAAGTAGATGTTTGCCAAGAGAATAAGGGTGTGCCTGGGTACATGGTTTCCAAAGCGATGGGTAAAGAAGGAAAAGAAGGCCAGAGTGTAGAATATCAAGATGACACACATATGAGCACCACATGTCCCAAAGGCTTTTGCCCGGGCTTCCCTAGATGGCAGTCTAAAGACTGCCCTCAGGATTACCCAGTAGGACAGGGATATGAGAACAAAATCCAGCCCTGTAGTGAGGAGAGCTGCAGTGAGCCCGTAAATACTATTAAGGGCAAAGCTATTGCAGGCCAGCTTGGCAATGCCCATGTTCTCACAGTAGGTATGGTGAATGATGTTGCTCCGGCAGAAGCGCAGACGGAGAATGAGGAGGACACCAGGGGTAACTACAGCTACACTTCGAACTGTCAGAGCCAGGGCCACCTTGCTAATGAGAGAGGCTGTAAATAAGGTTGCATAACGGAGTGGTGCACAGATAGCCACATAGCGATCAAAAGCCATGGCGAGTAGAACAGCAGACTCAGAGAGGAACAGAGCATGAACGAAAAACATCTGTGTGAGGCATGCATGAAATGTTGATGGTGAAGGGCCCTGCCAGAAGATAAGAAGCATTTTGGGCACTGTGACGGTACAAAGAAGAACATCATTGAGTGCCAGCATGGCCAGGAAAAAATACATGGGTTCATGGAGGCTCCTGTCCCAGGCCACCACTGCCATAACGAGGCCATTGCCTATCACTGCCAAAAGGTACATGAAGCTGAAAGGGACGGAGATCCAGATCTGGAAATCTTCTAATCCTGGGACTCCAGTCAGTAGAAAGGCAATGAGGGGAGTAGATGTATAGTTGTTTGTTGTTACAGAGAGGTAGCTGAAGTCTGTTATATGAAAAACAGAGAGAAAAGAATATAAGTAACATTAGAAAATGAGCATTCCCTCATCCACTCAAGTCTTAACCATTAATTTTGGTATGATGATACAGAAGGAGAGTAAAATGGTTTAAGAAAAATTACTAAATGGCTAAATGATTATGGGCAAACCACTTCTCTTTTCTGAGACATTTTGTTATCCTTGAAAACAAAATGTTAGTCAGAAAACTTAAGAGTTAAATCTTTTATTTTTGTAGAGCTAATAGCGGTATCCACATAATTTATGTATATGAGTTTTAAACTTTTAACTGTACTATGTGTATACAAGCAGTTTTTGACTTTCTAACTTGATAATAAATTCTCAAACCCCAAACATAACTTTTTCTCTTTTCATAAAACTGGATAGAATTAATATTCCATTCTTGGGTGGACAGATTTAATGAAAGGCAATGAGTCAGTTAGTAGACTGATATATAACTGGAGCCAGCATGAAGGTTCCAGTCCATGTTTCCCATCCTAAGGGTGTAAAATATGTTCACTAATTTTTATACAATAAAGAAAAAAGTTTCATTCATCTGTCTCTCATTTGAACTTTTGAAGATAATGGTTGAATTAATGTGAAATTTAAACTGTCATGCAAAAGTTATAATATTATTCATACCTTAATAAGCACTAATCAAACATTCTCATTCAGAACAGGAAAGTCACTGAAGAATGTTAAGGTTCATAATTTTTCAATAGCTATCATTGAAGGAGCCTTTTACAGAGTAGAGTGACTATACTTTTGATATTTACCAACAAAAGTATAAGATCAACTTTTAGCAACTTTTAATTTAATATTTATTGTATTTTGTTATTACTATTTAGCCCCCTTACACTCCCCTCCCTGCAACTTTTAAAAAATAACGGTGGTTCTTACTTTTAATATATAAAAAATTACAAAATAAAAGGAGCTTTTCTTAAGAAATGCCTGAAATGTTTTCACCAGGGCTATAAAACACTAATTTAATTAGTCAAGTTTGTATTCAAGTGCTGCACTTTTGGCAAAGGTACCATGTATGTTTATGAAGACTTTTTGACTGCAAATCTTGGGAAGTTTCAAAGTTATATTAGATAATAAATACTGTTCATATAAGAAGAATCGCCAAAATCTAAAATCTGCATGCCTCTAGTTTTCATGTAGAATTGCCACACCATCAAGTAGATGGAAAACTACACTGCATTTCAAGATCTCTAGCTATCATCCCTTGAGTTAATTGAAACCCTTTTCAAATATCCCAGACCTTAGTGGGAAAGAAGGACCCATTATCACATTATCAACACAAATTTTATTCTATTCTTTCTCACACTGTCTTCTCTCTCTCCCTCTCTCTCTCTCTGGGTCTATCTCCCTCTGACTCTATCTGACAATTCAGATAAAGGAAAAAAAAACAGAAACAAAAAAATTCTTATCAAATGGCAAACACATAGAAGAGATGGTATGTCTTTCAAAGAAAGATTTCTTGAATGGTTGTTTTGTTAACAATATGGAGGTATAACCAGCTTTGTAAGATTGAGGCCTTGCTTCATTTTCAATGCCTGTCTTTGCTGTGTAACCACCACACAGAAAACATCAGTATATTTAAATAGGAGACATGTTACATATCAGCACAGGAATGGTCAATACAACAGTAATGGTAAAAATAATAATTACAAATATTTATCAAGGTTTACAAGTGCTAAACTTTTTCCTAAAAACTATTATAATCATTTTACATGGATTATCCAATCCAATGGTCACCACCTCTCTATGAAGTAGCTACTGTTAGCCACCCAGTTTTACACAGAGGGGAACTCAGGCACTGAAGGACTTTCGCAAGGACTCATCACTAGTAAGTACATAAAGCCTGTTTTCAAATCCAGGGATCCTCTTTGCAAAACCTGCACTTTTAACCACTAAATTATTCTAATTTACCTTTTAGATGCATGACTCTTCTAAATCTTTGGGAACATAAAACAGCATATCTTGAGTTTCCTCGTAGTGACACTATTAGATCTTATGAGCTAGATAATCATGTCTAGCTTCAAGAATTCAGAGAAGAGGTGTGTGTGTGTGTATGTATATATATATTCACCTTGTTGTACATCAATATTTATAAAAACAACTCAAGGTTTATCTCTGGGCCAAGCAGCCTTTTGGGTATTTCACATGATGAGTAATTGCTTTAGCACCTGAGACCCACAGTCAGCAGAGTCAGTATTTGAATTAACTGATTAGATTTAACTTTTATGATAACAATTCATGTGTATGGGTAACATCACCTTGATTAGGATACTAGTATATAAGCTATGGTTATAAACCCTGCTTTTTGGTGGAGATTATACATGATATGATTAAGGGAAAAATACACACCTATTATTAATTAAAAGAAGTTTGCAGATATATATTTACCTAAGGGGAAAACAAAAATTGACTCATTAAATTTTGAATAGCCAGAGAAGTGAGGCAAGATTTTTATCAAAGTTTAGATAATATCAAAGTAAGACGATCCCTTTAGTGGAGAGAAATAATTATAATGCCATCCACAATCTGGAGATGTAAATCAACACTAGCTGTCTTCTTATATAATTTTATTTTCAAAATTCATTATATTTGTACTCTTAAACTCTGAAATTTCATGCCCTCTTAGTTCAAAGTGATCTAGGACATCACCTATTTTAATTTACAAATCTGTATTCATCATGAAATTCTCCTGTTGACACCCATGACCTCCTTCATCAACAGTGCTGGGAAATTTAATATAAGTTGGAAAACACTGAATAATATAAAACTGAGCTTCCTGTTCCACTGATGAACATTCAGGACAGGGCTCTCGAATGTGATATTCTTTCAGAATTTTCCTACATGCCAAAATACAGGCTTTAGCCTCATCTTTGTAGTTGATCTCAAAGGATAGTGTCTTATCATAAACATCCATGTTGCTCCAAAACAAAATTATCTTCTCAATTGGTTTAATTTAATGTCTGTATGATTTTTGTAATTGGTTACAAAATTACTATTCATTTACTTCTTTATTTTTTAATGCATACTTTGTAGGTCACATGTATTGCTTGGTTCTTGTTAGTACAAATACATCAGTAAAAAGTGTAGAAATGTTCCTTGTCTTAAAAATAATGACATTCTACAGTGAAAAAAAAGAAATTATTTTTTCCCAGATAAGATAAGGGCATTGAGCTCCAAAAATAAATAGTTCTGGAATGATATGAAATATGAGGAAGGTGTATGAAAAACTAAAGAGAACAAGTTCAGAAAATATCCACCTGTTTTTCAGAGAATCTGGACTCAAGGTGAGGTAGGCTGGCAATAGATTGTTTAGAGATGCAGGTGAGATAATGGGTTAAATTTATAAGCTCCTACTTTACCATTAAGCTTTTTAGAAATATTATAAATCTCTCATGCATGTCTAGAAAACTATGCTTTGTGAACATAGTGTTGTGGAAAGTTTTGGTGTTTGTTGTTGTTGTTGTCGTCATTTTTCCTACAATAAGTATAAGAAAGCCATTGTCAGTCAGCAAAATGTGGGAGCATGGAATGCGTAAGGTTCTATATACCCTTTGAAAGGCTCCTGAAGTATTTCTTTCCAATTCTTGGCAAAGAAATTGATGCAAATGGAACTTACCTAAAGTACTGACACTTCTCTATTATGTTATTTTAATGACATTTTAGAGGCAAAAACTATTTAAAGTGGGTCCTGTCCAAATAGAATGTATCTTTTCTCTATCAAATGTTCTTAGTAACATATTTTCCAACAGCTGCTAAATAGCCTAGTTCATTTAAGTTTAGTTATGAAATTTCATACATCAGCAAAATGTTAATCAGCAAATATTATGATACAAAGAGTACTACTTGGCATGTCAATACACCAGTTAATCTCTGATTTCAGTCTTTTCTGTAATTTAGTGCTTACTTTTCTAAGCTTTACATGTATATTTGTCAACAGATTGAAAGAGCTTGGATCATATACATGGTAAATTAGAATAATATTTTTGTAAAGTAAAACTAAACAAAATAAAACTCTTTTGAGTGAAAGCTGAGAAAATGTAATTTCAAGGATGGGTAGTGAAATCATGGAAGAGATCTTTGTAGAAGATATTCATCAGAAGTTAAATCACAGACTACATGGAGTCAGGTTATGGCATGACATATACTGGAAGACTTATGTTTTGCATTATAGATTTTTTAAAACAAATCCCTCATTTCCATAAATACTGGGGTTCTCTTACTGCATATATTATTGAGAATCCACTCTTTATTTGTACAATTATTTATCTATTTTAGTTTAGTTACTTGTGCGAAATAAAAGGTCATAAGGTATTGCTGCTATCTTCAAAAACTTCCAGAACAGTGAGAGAGACAATCAAGTGCATGAGGGTTGTAAACATAGGGATATGTTCCCTTTGCTTCAGTTAGAAGTTAATTTCATAGAAATTATTCCAGAAATATATAAATGACCCTGAAGTTCTCTCTGCTGTAATTTCAGTAGGTTACCCAAAGCATGGATGCCTACCCACTGGATTTTAATGCAGTATCCAATAGGTTGGAGAACAGGAGCAATCAATAGGTATATGCAGCCCATGATAATATGCACCATGGGTGGAACATGTTTCTGAAAATGAGCCATAATGGATATCCCCAGCATGGAGACACAGACCTGTGGCACAGCACAGATGTGGAAACACAAGTTTTAAGGGCATTGAACTATTGTTCCCAGGGGGCAACGCCTAGCACAGTGACAGAATCTTCAAATAAGAGACGAAAATGAGTAGAGTTCACTCCAAAGTAGAAGAGAATGGTGATGAGGTCATTGATGCTTGTGACATGGTTGTCACAGCAGGAGAGGGATAACATCTAGGTGCATGGCAGTATGAGTGGGATAACACATTAACCTTCCAAAACTCCAGTCACTTAGTTAGAAAGGGTGCAGAGAAGATGACAGCCACAGCCCATAGCAAAAGCCCCACACCTGTCTTGGAAGTTGTGGGATTTGTCAAAACAGTAGTGTATGTGACTGGGTTGGAGATGGCCATGGAGTGGTCAAAGGCCATGGTGAAGAGGATGCCTGACACTACTGAGAAAAGACATGGATGAAAAACATCTGGATGAGGCAGGCATCAGTCTACTTCACACACATCGGATGAGAAAAGCCTGAGCAGAGTGATCAGGGTGGTAGTACAGAGTCCCAGGTCACTAACTGCCAAAATGGAAAGAAAAAGGTACATGGCTGCTTGGAGAGACTGTTCTAACAGAATAACCACTGAGATGGTGATGTTACCCACCAGGGCAATTAAGTTGGGGGCACAGAACAAAATGAAAATCACTGACATAAGTCTCCTAGGACAGGGAAACCAGTCAGAAAAAAGGGTACTACTGTTGAAACAAACAAACAAATAAACAAACAAACGGCATACTCATTTTGTAGTACGGGATTCAACAGTCTTTTGTTTGTAGAGTGAAGGAGTATGGGCTAGCACACTGCCATTGTGATTCTTATTTCATGAAGCAGACATTGTGCTTATGCTCCTATGATGTAGACTATGGTGTAGATGGTCTTCGTCACCTTTTCAGATCTATAGTCAAAGAGAATCATGCAGGCACTAGTAAACTTTTATATAAGAAGCCATAATATGAAACTCATATCACCTATTTAACCTCCCCATATAACACTATTTTAATCAAGATATGACATATCATATATAAACAGTGCTTTTGAATATTTCTTCTGTGTTTTAGTATAAAATGTGGTATGGTTGCTAGCAGAGAACATCCTAAAACTAGTTTAAAGATTAAAGTTCAGGGAAATTGGTAGAAAGTGGAAAAACCTCTCTCTTATTTTTTTAAATATTATTGCTCTTTATGGCTATTAAGGAAATTGAGTAACAGAAACAGAGAGAGACACATAAATGGCAACCACACAGAGTCCCCTATACTTGCAGGAAGAACACCACCTGTGCCTGATTAAGTTAGAATCTTTCACTATCAATACATAATAATCTCTGGGTTATGTTAGAATAAGATGCAGGCTCTAAGATATATAGGAAATAAAATATATATCTCACACATATTTTTACTCTCAACTTAATCTTAAAGGTTCAGAATAAGAACAAGACTGGTATTCAAGAAATCCATCTTTTATTCCTACATCTGACACTAGCTGTATGACATTGGCTAAAGTGCTTCTATTCTCTGAACTAAGTGTTTAAAAATTTTTAAATACTTTAATAATATAGACATTAACAAGTGATCTCTAGAGTCTCTTGCCATGAGAACCTATTAAATATTAGGTTAAATTTATAAATTTATTTTTAACAAATATATATTTAAAAAAATTATGTGCCTGCAAAACTGCCCTATTTAGACACTACCCTTTGTAGTCAAAATGTATAATGGTCAAATTAGTGATTAATGCTACTGAACTACTTATATCATATATATTGGGAAAGCTGAGTGCCACATTTCTTTGCTATATTTAAAAACAAAATAGAGTATAATCCCAGCAATGGGATCACTGGATCAAAAGGCAGTTCCATTTTTAGTTTTTTGAGGAAATTCCAAACTGTTTTCCACAGTGGCTGCCCCAGTCTGCATTCCCACCAACAGTGTACGAGGGGTCCCCTTTCCCCTCATCCTCACCAGCACTTGTTATTTGTTGATTTGTTAATGATGGCCATTCTGATCAATGTGAAGTAGTATCTCATTGTGGTCTTAATTTGCATCTCTCTGATGGCTAGTAATACTGAGCATCCTTTCTTACGTCTCTGGGCCCTGCGTATGTCCTCCTTGGAGAAGTGTCTGTTCAGGTCCTTTGCCCATTTTTTCACTGGTTTGTTTGTCTTCCTGGTGTTGAGTCATATGAGTTCTTTCTATATTTTGGAGATCAAACCCTTGTCCGAGGTAACATTGGCAAATATGTCTTCCCATATGGTTGGTTCCCTTTTCATTTTGATGATTGTTCTTTAGCTGTGCTGAAGCTTTTTAGTTTGATGTAGTCCCATTTGCTTCTTTTTCTTTTATATCCCTTGCCCTAGGAGATATATCAGTGAGGATATTGCTGTGTGGGATATCTGAAATTTTTCTGCCTATGTTCTCCCCTAGGACTTTAATGGCATCATGACTCATATTTAAGTCTTTTATCTATCTTGAGTTTATTTTGGTGTAAGGTGTAAGTTGGTGGTCTAGTTTCTTTCTTTTTTTTTTTTTTTTGCATGTAGCTGTTCAGTTCTACCAGCACCATTTATTGGAGGGGTTATTTTTACTCCATTTTATGCTCCTGCCTGCCTTGTCAAATATTAATTTACCATAGAGACATGGGTCTTTTCCTGGGTTGTCTGTTCTGTTCAGTTGATCCATGTGGTACATTTATACAATGGAATACTATGCAGCAGAAAGAAAGAAGGGACCCCTGCTCTTTGTGACAGCTTGGATGGAACTGGAGAGCATTATGCTGAGTGAAATAAGCCAGGAGTTGAAAGACAAATATGATATGATCTCATGTATAAGTGGAATCTAATGAACAAAACAAACAAATGAGCAAAATAGAACCAGAGACATGGGAATAAGGACCAAACCGACAGTGCCCAGAGGGGAGAAGGGAGAGGGAAAATGGGGGAAAGAAGGGGAAGGGTCTAGTCAAGGAACATACATAAAGGATCCGTGGTAATGGACAACAGGATGGGGACTGACTGAGGGAGCTGGGGTGGGGGGAGGCAGGGGAGAGCAATGGGGGAAAACTGGGACAACTGTAATCCAATAACAATTTAAAAAACCCTAAAAAATAAACTAATAAAAACCAAATAAGCTTCCTGAATCATGTTGCTGGTTGCAGAAACAATTAAGAAAAATACAAGATTCATAAATTTTATAAATAAGATTCCAAGAATTCTTTCTATAATGATGGCATGGCATTCTATACCCATTTACTGATGATCTGTTGCTTTCATTTAATGTTTCCATTGCTCATTTTAGAGACCTGGTGAATTGGAGAAAAATGTACATCTTTAGAAAGGGTATCCTGAACCAAAGGCCTCAAAAGAAAGCAACCTTCCACAGGCTTTGGTCTAATTCTACAAACAGATTTAAAGAGAAAATACAATAACATCTAGAATAAGAATTACTTTATACCCTCTCCTTTCCTAGAATTTTAGTTAGGATAAAAGAGATACCTGGTTTTCCACCATAGATAGGATATCAGTACTTAAAGGAAACATTCTTGAAATTATGCCTAAAAGTAAGCAGTTATTTATCTGTTTGTGCGCATTTTTTACCAGACTGTATCTGAATTATTTTGGTTTTCCCATGAGAATCATGTCTGCCAAGTCAGTTACCATAAGTAGTTTCCCAGAATACATAGAAATAATATGGCCATTTTCTTTTACCAACTTATAAGACTTAAATAAATCTTATTTTTGTACTATTATTCACAGTATTTTCCTCTCCAAACTAGGATTTTAATCCATGTAACTTATGAGAAATTCTATGCAATTAATGTCTTGGTTCTTTGGATAGTATCTTATTAACTATATAGACATGTTTATTATACTACTAATTATAGAATCTATGAGCAAGAGTTTTGCTTGTTTTTTTTAAACACTTTAGCCTATTTCTTTTACTGTATCTGTGTTTTATGGTTGAGAGGATGATGGTTTTATTTCATAAGAAAGAAAAAAAGAGAAAGAAGAAAGAAAAAAGAGAAAAGAAAGAAAGAAAGAGAGAAAAGGGAAGGAAAAGAACAGAAAAGAAAAAAGAAAAGGGAAGGGAAGGGAAGGGAAGAGGAGAAGAGAAGAAAGGCAGCCTTGGCTGGTATGGCCCAGTTGGTTGGAGTGTTGTCCCATAAATGAGCCAGAAGATCATGGGTTTGATTCCTGGTCAGGGAATCACATCAGTGTCTCTCTGTCTCTCTGTCTCTGTCTCTCTTTCTCTCTCCTCCCTCCCTCCCTGCCTCCCTCCTTTATTCCCTCCTGCTAAAATCAATAGGCATGTCCTCCGGTGAGGATTAAAAAAAATAAAAGCCAAAAAGATATGTATAGCAATGCTGAGTAAGGTTGATGTTGATCTGACTGCATTACATTAATTTAGGAACACTACAATATGAGGGGGCATCCCCCAGAAAATGGAATTATCTTCTAGAGGTGAACCCCTTGTAGTACAACTTTCTCCAGGTAGATGAGTATCCTAGGAACCCATCTGTATCAGTGTATCAGCTGGCGTTGTTAGAGGCTGCACTCAGCTTCAGGGTTTGTTGTTTTTTTTTTAAGACCCTTTCAGTGTGGTTACCCATCTTATGATGGGTAATTTATGAGCACACCTGCCCACATCTTGCTGAGTGTTCACCAGTTTTTGACCAAAAATGGCATCACCACCATGCCCCACTCTCTATATTCACCAGATCCATCACGGAGAGACTTTTTGTGGTTTTTGTTTGTTTGTTTGTTTCCCCAAATGACATAAGTCCTCCAAGGGAAATGTTTTGCAGATGTGGAAGAGGTGAAACAAAAAAACAGCAGAAACTCTAAAAGGCATCAAAATCGACTAGTTCATAAACGGTGTTAAGCAGAGGGAAAAACATCTCGGTAGGTGTCTTGCATCAAATGGGGAGTACTCTGAAGAAGACTGAAGTTTAAGTATGTAGGAATAAATACACAACTTTTTATAAGTAAATTCTGGGTTTTTTGAGTCCCCCTCATCCTTCAAAAATTTAAATACTATGAAGACAGACTGAAAATACAAATGTATGAACTGATATAGTTAATAATAATGATGACAGTGTTGATAATGATGATTATGATTGTCACAGTGACAGTACTGATTATGTTAAGTAGGCCAACGAAATCCTTGACAAGAGTTTAATTTTTGTTTCCTTCTTTCTGTGTCTATATTATAACATAAGGCAGGAAGACAGTGTTACTGTTGATGGAGAATGCTGACAATTGCCCTCAAGAAAGAAATGAGGAAAACATAGAGAATTAATAGTAATTGTTGCAATGACTGATTGGATATAAACTTCTTTGAGTAGGAAATGCCCAAAGATGAGAATTGCCTAAAGATATGATCCATTATTAAATAAATAAGTAATCAGAATGGGTATTAAAGTGGCACAAGATTATATGTTAATATAAATGAAAACAGAAGGCAAGGGAGATACTGTCTAACATTACTATGTCCTTTTATAAGAACCCTTTTATGTAGTTTTCTGCTGTCAACTCTTGTCTCACTCATTTATTCAATAATGGGACTGATGTTCTTAGGAAGGAAATTCCTGTCATCCCCAGTTCCCTCAATCTTCCTATTTTATTTAAGTGGGAAAAGGATTAATGGTTCAATAAATTGAGCATGTTGTAGGCTGAGAAGGTAAAACAAGAGACTGAGGGAAAAAAGGAAGACTAGTGGATTAATCCTTGTGAAGGTCACAGCTCTGAGATACAGATCCAGTAAAACTGCAGACTCTTTTAAGATTTAATTGGAAGATTATTGTATGCTTCCCTTCTCCACATGGCATACCTTACCACCAACCCAACAGGGTCCCAGTATAATAATAAATAATAAATTACAGCTAAAAACATCTGCAATATACTGATTTTTTCCCAAGGAAAAATACAATGAAAACCTAAAGTTAAGAGGGGAGTAGAGAACAAGGAGAGTAGCTTCTCATATCTATAGCTACAGCAAACACAACCCAATTTCTAGTCATAGTAACAAAATCCTCACATTAAAGACACATTTACCTACTTTCTATTGCCCAATGAAACATACCTTTACTTGAACAAAAGGCACAAAGTGCTTAAGAAGGAAAATAAAAACATGCTCCAAAGAGACAGAGCAACTCATGGTAAAAGAACCTGCAGAATATGTAATATCAAATGCAGAGTTTAAATATCTATAAATAATATAATAAGGGTTCTAATGGAAATAGTAAATGTGAAAATGACTGGTGGCATTGTAAGTAGAAAGACATAAACTCTAAGAAGGAATCAAAAGAACATGCTAGAAAAAAAAACACTGTAATAAAAATGAACAATGCCTTTGATGAGCTAATCATTAGACTAAAAAAAAAAGATGAATCATCTTGAAGGTCAGTTGATAGAAATTTTCCAACTTATATGTAGAGGAAAAACCATAAAAACACAGGACAGCACATCCAAGAACTATGAAACAACATGGAAAGTTGTAATATATATGTAATTTGAATACCAGACAAAGCAGAAAAAAATATGTGAAGCAATAATGGCTGAGAACTTCCATAATTAGTGACTGAAACCCAACTATAGATCCAGGAATCCCATCCAACATCAAGAAGGAATAATACCAAAGTAGGCGCACCTAGTCCAATCTCATTAAACTGAAGAAACCAAGGACAAAAAAAAAAACCTTGAAAGAATCCATTGCTGTAGAGGGAATGCTTACCAGTAGAAGAACAAGGATAAGAACTATAGCAGAATTCTCCTCAAACACAAAGCAAGCAAGAGAAGAGTAGAATGAATGATTATAAATACTTAAATGAAAAATGTCGCTAACATAGAATTTTATATCCAGTGAAAATATTCTTCAGACCTTAAGGGATATATGCAGATACAGATTTTATCAAATCAAAAAAGAAAAAATAATAATAAATAAAGCAATTTTTGCAAGCATGCAAGCCAGTTGATTTGCCCAGAATGAATTGTTAAAGAAGTCCTTCAGAGAAAGGAAACATTATATGTAAGAAACTTAGTTCTCCACGAGAAAAGGTACTGTGTCAAAGAAGGAATAAAGGTAAGTTACAGACTTATTTCTTTAAATATTAATTGGCCTAAAAGAAAACCTTTTTACTTAAAGCCATAGAAGAAAAATATTCTGGGTGATTATAGCATATGAATAAGTGAAAGGAAAGTCGCATCATTAGTGAATTGAGGGGAGAATTGGGAATACTTTGTATCAGATAGTTGCATTACATGTAAATGACATAGAGATATTTGAAACTAGATTTAGGCTAGTTCAAAAGGCATAATGTAAACTCAAGGGTAATCAGTAATAAGCACAGTGTATAATTGATACCGTGAATGAGATTAAATAAAATCATTTAAAAATTCTCAATTAAAATCAGAGAAGGTAGAAAAATAGGGTGGAATACTCTCAAAGTAAAATTCAGAAGTCCTCACAAGCTTGATTCTTACATATCTAGAATTACATGAACATTTAATATAGCCAGAAGTTTTTCTCAAAAATGTAACCCATTCATTCATGCATCCTTTTATTCAGCAAATACAAACCAAATACCTAATATATGGAAAGGGCTACATTCAGAAAAGGGAATGCAATGGATAACAAGAGGTAAAGAGTACCTTTCCTCATGGGAATTATACTTAGTGGGGATTTTTCAAAACTACTTTTAACATCACTGAATTCCAAACATGCCCACCACCCTATTTTCCAATAATTCTTTCTCCTACACTCTCAGGCAAAGCATTATGTACATCTTTACACTTTTGCAAAGTTTCTAGTTATTCTTTGGATTGCATTTACATTTAGAATAGCAGTTCCCTCCTTGAACCTTATATGATATGAGACTTTCCTCTAACACAGAAGCTGTATCTCAGTTATATTTCTCTCTCCAAGGTCTGTAACAGTGTATTTAACATACTAGGTATTGAACAAAACTTTGTTCAATGCAAAATTAGTGAACTCGAGAATATACTTATTTCTTCTCTTGAATGAGAACTTCATGTAGAAGATGGTACTGTCTCTCTCTGCCATTCTTCTCCTGAGTATGGGACTCACTTTATGCTCAGTGGCTCCTGAAGCAACTAGGACTAAAGTTTCTTCTGCCTCCTCTCTCTAGGAAAGACTTACTGATCCTGAGTGTCTCTAATGCTCGCAGCACCTGACCTGAAGAGACGCAGCATCCTCAGGCGGATCTGCTTGGTTTTAATGGTGTAAACCACGGGATTGAGCACTGGAGGAGTAAGAAAGTGAAGATAGGAGAGCAGTACACGGCTGCATGGCGAAGCCCGCCTCCCAAACCTGTGGATCATGGACAGGCCAATCATAGGCGTGTAGAAGAGCAGCACAGCACAGAGGTGGGAGGCACAAGTGTTGAGGGCTTTGAGACGCTCCGCTTTGGAAGCGAGGGACAGCACTGTGTGGAGGATCAGCCCGTAGGAGAGGACGATGAGCACTGCATCCACCCCCAGCGTGGAGAGCACGACGAAGAGACCATAGGCACTGTTGATGCGGGTGTCAGTACAGGCCAGCTTCATGACATCGGGGTGTAGGCAGTAGGAGTGGGAAAGCAGGCGATTGCGGCAGTAAGGCAGCCTCTTCAGCATGATGGGGGCCGGGATGTGCAGACCCACGCTGCGCAGCGTGATGGTCAGGCCCAAGCTGGCCACGCGTGGACTCGTGAGGATGGTGCCATAGCGCAGGGGGTTGCTGATGGCCACGACACGGTCAAAGGCCATGGTCAGCAGCACCGAGGACTCCATGATGGAGAAGGTGTGGATGAAGAAGAGCTGGGCCAGGCACGCATCCACTGCCACCTCCCTGAGACCCAGGGTATAGATGGTGAGCATGGTGGGCAGCGTGGAGGCAGACAGGCCCAGGTCGGTCACTGCCAGCATGGACAGAAAGTAGTACATGGGCTGGTGCAGGGAGGGCTCTGAACTCACCACCCAGAGGATCAGGCTGTTGCTGGCCAGAGATGCCACATACATGGCACAGAGAGGGATGGAGAGCCAGGAGTACACAGCCTCAAGGCCCGGGAGGCCTGTTATGAAGAAAGAGGTGCCAGTGTTGTTGGGGTCTGACATGATGACCTGAAGGGAAGGAACTCCAAGCAGATGTGCTTTCATAGGGCCTACAATCGAAAGGTGCTGTGTCAGAATCTGTTCTGCAAACCAGGACTTTACAAAAACTTTACAAAAACTCCCCCAAATGCTTCTCTGGTAACTGTGGCCTTATAATCTACCTAAGTATTTTCCCTCATTCACACATAGGGAGTTCTTTTAAATGGGTGTGCCTGAATTATTTGAAGAAATCTTGTATACATGTAAGCCCGTCTCAAACCACACAACATAATTTACCCCCAATTCAGAGTTTGAAATACAGCTCTTGAAAGGGGCTAAGAATTGCTCCCAAGTCTACATTATACATTTTGGGTAATGAACTCTAGCTTTCAATATAGTTAGTGTGTCTGATTTGGAACCAGAATCAAGATTCCTCACTTCCTGAAGGTTCTTTTTCACTCTGTATTTCTATAGGTGCTTCACTAGTATGTGATTATGAAAATTTTGCAGAGACATTTTTCATAGAAATCAATACAAAGCAATTCCTCTTTCATGTGAACCACTTGCATGAACACACAAATTCTTATCACATACAATGTAAAATACAAAGACATGGCAAAAGTTTTAGACATTTATGTAAATACAATTCATTCTCTAATATAACTGTTCATGTGGCATATTAAATAGAGTGATTCTTAACTTAAAAAATATTGAATAAGTACCTTAAAGCTTATCTATTACTATTCAGTGTTATTCTAATGAGACTATAGAAACTAGGAAAAAAAGCATGTATTTGACAAGAAACTAGGATTTAGATCCCCTTGTAAAGCACTTTCTGGAGAAATACAATAATCTGGTTATAGATCTTCTACCTTTCCTGTGGTCTGTCTTTTGAAGTTTGGACACTGTTTCACATCCTATCATCTCAACTACCTCCTTATATTTAATCTATTTGAGTTCCTTTTTCTTTTCTTTCTTTCTTTCTTTCTTTCTTTCTTTTTTTTTTTAGAACACAGTAAAGAGAACTCGATTTGAACTTTACTTCCTGATTATAAACAAAAGCTTTGAACTTTCCTTCCTGATTATAAACAAAGGAAGAAAATTTCTGGAATTTTTCAGAAATACAAAACATTAAAGAATAATAACCAAGAACAATTTATTTTTGAGGAATCTTATTTAATCATATATTTGGAGGGTTTTTTTTTAGATAATGTTGATTTTCTCATTATTTTATCACCTTTCCTTTCCTATATTTTGTGGAATGCCTTCTAGTATTCTCTTTTTGAAAAGGAGGTCTGTATAATAATGAATTCTGTCACTTTTACTTTTGCAGGTAAAAATGTGTAAATATAATTCATTACCTTTGTATTTCATTTAAAGCACTTCACAAACCATTTTCACTTAAACTATTTTAAAGCATCTCGTCCTTTAGAGGATGGCAAGTCTGTTTTGCCAGATTAATAAAGTTATTTGTTAGGAACTCAGGCATATATCTTTGCTAAAATCTCATGGATCATTAAAGGAGGATCTAAGACTGGAACTAATTCTTTATGACTCAGTAATTTTTATTCTGGACATTATTGTTTGTAACTTAAGACAAACTTCAGCTACTAAGCAACAGACTCGAGACTCTCACAAGCCTTGTCCTTAAAGCAAATTATAAACGCCCACAAATTCCTATTTTCGAAATTTCCTATGATTGCTGCTTCTGATTTGCCTTTTATGCTCTATCACTGCCAGCATTAAACTGTCCTAGGCACTTCTATATTCCAGAAATAGAACTATTAAAAAATTAACAATAAGGCCCTAAAGCAAAGGGGACATGAGTCAATATCATTTTAAATATGTTAAAATGCAATACAGAAAGAAGGAGGTGTTATTTTAGATTGAGAGTTTAGGTAATAGTTCCCTGAGGAGGGGGTAATTGGAGACAAACCAAACAGCAAGAAGGAGCAAGACAGTTGGAGAGCTGTGCGTGCGCAGGTGGGTGAGTGAGTGATTGGTAGGAAATGTGGAGATGCATCAGGAAAATACCTCACGTTATCAGCACGCAACATAACTAGGAGATAGGTATCTATAATAGCTGGAATCATAATAGAAACACAGAGTTAAGAGAATGGAGATTACCTTCTAGAGCCAACACGATCACTTAAGAAAACCGCTTTGTACTTGACTGGGGGTTGGGCGTATTTTCTCCTGTGTTGACTGTACGCCAAGTGGCTCTGAAAGTGGGCTCTGGGCACTAGCAATGACATGAGTAGCCCAGAAGGACTTGCAATAAACGAAAGCCATCACCCTCCCCACTAATCTACTGAATTAGGTTTTCTTGGATCGAAGCCCAGCATTTGATAGTTTAAACAAACCCTCCAGGTGATTCTAATGCAAACAAAGGCCCGAGAATCACTGCAGTACATAGGTAGGTACAATGTTGCTTTATAAACAGAAGTGAGCAATGCTGTTGAAGACCCACTAAAGCAAGGAAGTGGAAGAGAAGCAAAGGTAATAAATTAAGAAGAAAGAAACGCCCTTAAACAAAAAAGAAAACTTGTTCCTCAGCAGAGGCTGATTTAACAGCGGGCGCACTGGGTGCGCGCCCTGGGCCCCAACTTCTGAAGGGTCCCGCAAAATCTCAACTTTACACTTTTTTCTAATGACAACAAGTTTGGTTTCATATGTGCAATACATATATTATATTCAAATTTTATTGGAAATAAAACATTAATAGTACATATTTTTTTACTTATTTAAAAATATGCTTAACATGTATTTTTATTTTCCCTGTCTCTCTCTTTTTTTTAAAGGGCCCAATATTTTCTTCTGCGCCTGGGGCCTCATCCGACCTTAGTCCGCCTCCGTTCCTCAGTGCTAAGCTCTGAGATGGGGCCCTAATGATGCCCAGTCACAAACACAAGATTCTTCCATTGGGATTTCCCAAATGATTTTACCGTAGATTATCAAAGATCAACAACCATATGGTGATTATAATAAATAAGGATACTATGTTTTTTCCTTTTAATTTGGCTTGCAAAGTAAAAGAAAAAATGTAAATAAGGAGACCTGGATGTTAGCTAAATTCTGCCACTGTAGGCAGTTGGACAAGCTGTATTATCCCTTCTACATATAGATTTATGAATTTCTATTCAGTTACTGACAGATGGTACAAATGTGAAATAAAGTGAGGAAATGTTCAAAACCATTGACTGGGAAGAACTGTGCATTCAAATTAAGTGCCTAAATGTTCTCTATGAAGTCTCCATGCTGTGTTCAGCCTACACTGTCATGGTCTTTTTATTTAGAGAAAAAAATAACGTTTCTTTAACAAACCTAAAACTGTTTCATTTTACATATCCATGTCAAATGCATAGATACAAGCACAATGAATATCCACAGTGTAAGCAGACCCAGGATTCCTTTATTTCACTTACTTTCCATTTGAGAAAATAAGCCTATAAAAAAGGCACCAAGATGTTCATATACACATCCGAAGAATATAGTTTCTAACATATTGCACTAAGCTGACTGCCCAGAAGAGGAAGTTTCATGAGTTTGTGTGTATATGTGTGATTGTATGATGGTTTTCCTTGTTTTAATTTCAAAGGAATACTTGAGTGAATGGATTTAGTGTTAAGAAGCAGAAGAATATAATTAAGAAGGCAAGGCCTCTGTTTATGGTCCTGGTCTCAGTACAAGAACACTGAAAGAAAAAATACTTAGGCAAAATCTGGGCTTAAGCAAAAGCTATTTTTCCAAAGTGCCGAGAACACACTATGAGCTTCTTCCTCACAGGAATGATTTCTTTTGGTTTGTCAGCAGAATTTCCATCAGATGTAAGCCTGTGACATTATAGAGCAAACAAAGTGGGATGTCTTGCTGGATTTCCTAACACCAATGTCCACTTTCTTCAGCAACCACATTAGGATCCAATCAACAGCATTAAAAGCCAATATTCTGTCATGATAGTGAGATGAAATAGTAAGAAAATGGGCTTCATGTTTACAAAGGATTTGCCTCTCAAACTGTACACGTAAACCATGCTGATTTAAGTTTTCCCACTCAGTAAAAAATAAAAATGGGTAAATTGTACTAATTTTTATAGCATACCAATTTTATAGGTTTAATTGATCATAAAATAAGATTCAGGATGCAAGATTTGAAGAATTCCATGTATCCTATAAAGTACTTAGAATGTAAATAATAATCTTTAATATTTGTCCTTTAATTGTTTTTCTTAAATTTACTCACCATGATCAAAATGCAAGGAGTTTTCTCAGACATGATTCTTTGAAGATTTAGAAAGAATTGCAACTAACCTTTATTACCTTGGGTTTATTGATTTACATCATCGTTTTTTTTTTACCTTCCATCTTTCAAGAAGATATAGACTGTCTTTTCAAATGAGCAACTCCCCATACCATTCTGCTCCTCAAAATTTTCCTCTTCTCAGCTTGTTTCCCTTTGAGGGGCATATAATTCACCTGCTTAGAGCTTCAGGTGCACCTCTGTCAGGCTGTATTTAAGGCAAGGAGAATTTTTGCTAGTGAGTTACCAGCCCATCTCCTAATTGCCCATTTAATTGGTTTTATCTATTATGACAGCACATTTGGGGAATTCTTCAGGAAGCTCATCCAATAGTTCTGAAGATAAAGAGCCTCTTCCTCTAAATCTTTAATATATTGTACTTTTTCAGGGTCTTAACTCAAAACATACTATTAACACTCTCTTTAAATGAACACTAATAAGGAGCAAATAAATGGCTTTATACCTTTCCTCTCCAAACCACACGGTATTGACTTACCCACAAGGAGACAAGGACTGAGAACATGTCTCAACGTCCTCCAGGTTACAGGTTACACTGGAAGGGAGTCTGCAATGAACAGCAGTTTTACAACAAGCCAGCCAATTCCTGGACATTGTCCCTTGATGAACACAACAGGCACTATGTACTTTGGGACAGCAACTGCTTTTAACCATGTCACTGCCAAACAAGTTTTGCAATGGGTTATAGAAAGACTCCACTGTAACTGGAAATCTTTTAGCCATGTCCAAGTCTGCCCCAGTTACTGAGTCCCCTTACATTGTAATTAAAGTAATGGGCTGTTTCAGAGGGCAAGCTTCAACACCAGAAAGACCTGAGTCACAGATGGTCCCCACTGGTACAAGCTCTTTGAGCCTCATTTTTTCAAGTCTGTGAAATGGAATAACGCTATCGATGGGAGGTTATAGATATAGGGTGGACAACAAATGGACCTGTGGTTAAACTGTGTGGGTCTGAATTTCATTTCTGTCACTTAATAGCTCTAGTATTTGGGATGCTATTTAATGTCTTATTGGTTCAGTTTCCTCATCAGCGAAATGGGCACAGTGAAAGAAACTAATGCACAGCATTGTTGTGAGAATTCATTAGGGTGCTCCATTAAAAATCTTATGATGGCTCGTCAATACTCAAGTAATAATTATTTTTATTATTATTTCATAATAATATTTTATTTAATGTACTATATGCAAATATATTATTTCTAAAAATTACATGTTAAACATGAATACATTTTTGTTGCTATTATTATATTCATACAAATGAAGCAAAGAAACTTTTTATTTTTGCAACAGAAAAAAAATGTTTGGTAAAATGAAGGACTTCCCAATTTTGAGGATGTGTATTTGTAGTTAAATAGAAATCACAAATTTAGCCACAGCATTGGAAACAAAGGCAGATAGTTTATGCCCCACAAAAATAAAGTTTTACAAATTTTTTTGATTTACAATATAAATGGAAAACAAATCAAAACAAAAGCCCTGTTCATTGTGGGCACACTTATTTGACAACTCCCTGAGAATGAATGCAAGAAAATAAGGAGCTCCCAAAAGCTTTCCACTTCATGTAATATGTCATAAAGAAGTGATGGATATAGAATATATTCCAACAAATAAACAACTCTAAATTTAGGCAAAATATATAAAATAGATCAGACAGTGCAGAGCTCTGACTCCCTGTGAAAAAGGAAATAAGGGGCAAACTGCACATCCATTCGGGTTTTCTGCCTGAGTTTACTTTATAAGCTCAGACAGTGAAGTTGACTGCGAGTTGAGAGCAGTTCTCTCATTATGGGAGGGAGAGGACAGAGAATTGATTTTAGGTAGGCTATTATGGATCAAAATTTGGTGCACCTTTGGGGTAGGAAGGAGTTATAGAAGGAAGGAGTCCTGGCAACCTGCTTCGGTGACCACTTCAGCATTTCACTAGACCCTAAGCTGAACATTCACAAGACAAGACTCCAGAAAGTGCAGCAGGAAACATCTGTGAGGAAAGAGGTGGGCTGTAAGTTGAATGGAGATTCTGGAATTCATACACTCCTGGCACACATCAGACTTCCAACCAGATAGAGTGGAAAGATTTCTTTGAATACTTTGGCCATTAATTTGAAAACCAGGAAGGTCACACCACAGGAGTAGGAAGATGTGGTGTAAGGCCTAAAATTAAGATTCAATATCATGTGCTACTTTGAGATGTGAAACTTGGAGGCATCAAAAAGCCTAACCATGAACTCTGCTCTCACCAGATATGCCCCACATCCAGGGGAAAACGTCCCCTACCTACTAGTTCCCCTAACAATTAAACCAGCTGCACTTGAACTAATGTGTTTCACTTCCCTGGTAGAAAGAGATCAAGGACAAACAGAGATTCTGGAATTAGAAGAAAAGAGCTCCAAAACACTTATGATAAATATATTGAGACATTTAAAGAAAAATATGAACATAAACAGTCATGTATATGTAGCAAAATATACAGGGTCCAGCACAAATAACCCCCCTTTTTTATTATAAAATCTTTTATTAGAAAATCATAAGCATGTAATCCTGTATCATAACAATATCACACTCAAGCACACCATATGACACTTTAGGTGAAATGTTCAAATTGCTGTCCATCTCGTGGGAGACGTTCACACAACCTAACCACCACACTCAAGCAAAGCTCGCTTCTACCAGACCTTGTATGTTGTAAAGTAAGAAAAAATATTTTAAAGTGGTATAAGAAAAATCATTTGAATTTATAGTGATAATATAGTAAAATTTTTTTCATAATTAAAAAAATATAAAGACATTTCAGATTATCAAAATTTCACTTGAAAAGAAGGTTAAAGTTTTTCAGGCTGAAAGACAATGATAGCAGATATAAATTTGTACTTATGCTAAGGAATATGGAATACTTTATGTATGAGGGAAAGTATAATTTTTATAATTTAATTATTTACATGGCCATTTACCATGTAATGTGAGTTGTGGTGTAGCTATAAAGTGAAATATTACCCAGCAATAAAAAGGAATAATGTACGAACCACGTGAATGGCTCTCTATACAATCATGCTGAGAGAAGAAGCCAGACCAAAATAAAGAAAAAGGAGTATATACTATTTGAATACATTCATGTAAGGTTTTAGAAAGTTGGCCAACTAACCTGTAGTAACAAAATCATGTCAGTGTTTGAGGCACGTTAGTTGGAGAAAGGTAGCTGGGAAAGAGTGCAGAAGAGTAACAAAAAGCTTTCGGGGGCAATGAATCTGTTCATTATCATGAGTGTGGTGATGATTTGATAGGTGTATATATGTGTCAGATTTAGCAAACTGTACACTCTAAATTTGTTCAATTTATTGTATATTAATTATATCTCAACAAAGCTGTTAAAATGTTAGTAAATTAAACATGTACAAGATAGTATAAGATCTTGAGGAGGGTTACCTAAGCTGAGAGGGAGCGTGGTAGGAGGATAACAAAAGGCATTTTCAGGTCAGATCTGTATGCGCAGGGTGGGGTGGGTATGGTACAGGGGTATCGAAGGAGGAAGCCCATTGGGCATTGCAGAGTTACAGCAGGAGGGAATGATCAGATTCCAGAAACCACAAAATGTTTCTGTGGCACTCCAACTATGTTTGTGTGTCTGGAATGCAGGATCTGTGAAAAGATTAGGTTAAATCAAGGGTTGAAGGAGGTCATGAAGAGGATGGGCCACTGGTGTACTCACAATCTGAACTTGGGTGATCAGTGGCTCCTCAGCCCTTACGCTGTCCTTGGAGCCCATGCTCTGCCCACCATTCCCACCATGGGATCCAGAATTCAAGGGTCCGGACTTGAGAGAGCAATGTGTTGTTGAGACCATCTGGATGGTCTATGTGACTGAACCCTGTTTTGGTTTCTACATAAAATTTTGATTCTGGTGGACAGGTGCTGAGATCTTCTTATCTTGTAGCCACCCGAGACATTCCTCACATGTTAAGTTCCTCTGCTTTTTAAACTTGTCTGGGTGACCTGCCTCTTTCTTTGGTTTCTCATTGTCCTCTGTGTAAGGGGGAAAATTTGTGAAACAACATCAAGAAGGGCTTTATTGACCATGCTTAAATATTTCATCTTTCCAGTTTCCACTTAAAACTCATCACTTCAAAGAAGTATCTCTTGAGATCTCATTGATTAAATGGACTCGCCTTCCTTTGTGTCCTTCCTCTAAGCTGTGCTGTCAGCCATTAAAACCCTGGGACTTACTGGGGAATTATATGTTTAAAGCCTATTTCACCTAATTATTTAAACTATTCACACTAAAGAAACAATATTCTGTTTTGTTTTCTGTATACTTTAAATAGGAGGTTGCCCAGCAGAGATAAATAAATATAATCTAAACAAATGACTATGTAGGGGATAAATCAAATATTGGTAATATATATTCTTTGGAGAAGAAAACTGAGTTGTATATGGCATTGATCATTTAAGAACTACAGTATCTCAATGTAGTTTTTGAGGGCTCAGAGTATCTCATTTATCTATTAGGAAGTGAGGAGCAGGGCTTTAGCCTCATTTAAAGAACTCAGCATAGTTATTATGCAGATCAGAAGAAAAACATATTTTGCTTCTACATATTTGCCAAACTTTCAGAAAGTACAATCAAGTGAGGCCCTTTTGAGCTTAATTTGTGGTATGCTAGGTTTTTAGTTGAAAGAGAGTTTAAAAGTTATTAAATCATACTCTTCTAATCTGTTTGCTTTTACATGTAAAGGATACTTTCTTCAGAGGTTGTTAGTTTCCCCTATAGCAACCTGAGGTTTTCCAAGTTTACACTGACATTTTCAGGATAAGAAACATGGTTTTTTTCCCTTTGGACAGGGACTGTTCTGATAGCAGGGAAGCACCAAAATGTATCCAGTCGATGTTTTTAAATGATTAATTGATCAGTTGAAAGGTACAATATACCCCTTCCCTAGAATGTCTTCAGTCAGCAGGCTATCACAACCAATATTTTGTCCTTGGGGCTCAGAAGTTTTTGGGGTGGAGCATCTTCAGAATGTGTACCCGAATCTCTTTGGTTTTTACACTGTAAACAATTGGGTTGAGCATTGGAGGTACAAGAAAGTGCAGATAGGAGAGAAGGATATATACCTGAGCTGGCAGTTTCTTTTTCCCAAAGCGATGGATTATGGACAGGCTGACTAGTGGGGTATAAAAGAGTAGTACAGCACAGATGTGAGAAATGCAGGTGTTGAAGGCTTTGAGCCGCTCAGCATTGGAAGCAATGCTCAACACTGTCTTCAAGATCAGCACATAAGAAAGGAGAATGAGTACAGCATCGGTCCCCAAAGTGGACAGCATGACAAAGAGCCCAAAGCCACTGTTCACGAGAGTGCTAGAACTGGCCAGCCTTAGAACATCTGGGTGAACACAGTAAGAATGAGACAGAGCATTCACAGGGCGAAATTGTAGCCTTCCAAGGAGCACAGGCAGGGGCAGATGAAGGGCAGCACTGCGAGTCACAATGGCCAGCCCAATGGCCCCAATGCGCTTGCTTGTGAGAATGGTGGCATAGCGTAAAGGCTGTCGGATAGCCACACAGCGGTCAAAAGCCATGGCCAACAGCACAGCTGACTCAGTGACTGAGAAAGTGTGAATGAAGAAGAGTTGCGTAAAGCAGGTTGCGGCTCCCACCTTCCTCTGGCCCAGGAGGAAGATCGCTGCCATCGAAGGCAGTGTAGAAACTGAGAGGCCCAAGTCAGCCATTGAAAGCATGGAAAGGAAAAGGTACATGGGTGTGTGAAGGCTGGGCGCAGACTTGACAATGTACGCTATGATAATGTTGCCCAGCAATGAGAGACCATAGATAAGGCAGATAGGAATAGCTGTCCAGCAATGAGCAGTCTCCAGTCCTGGGAGATCCATCAGTATGAAGCAGAAGCTGCTGGCATTATTGTGGCTAGGCATTGCCATAACTCTGAGGAGGACTTGCCTGGAAGAATTATTGAGAAAGCAAAAAGTTATGTCGCAACATTTTATTAACATCTCATCCCATTGGGACGCATTACCCTCGCTGCCAGAATAATATTGCTTTTCTTCTTCCTCTTCTCATCTCACAGTACCAAGTCCCCTTCCTTCAAGCATCAGCAGTACGGAGGGGTGCTGCCTGTTTTCTTGTGTTTGCCTTAGTTTTCAGAAGTATACTTGGGTCATTCAGATAGAGAAATTCCTTCCTCACTTGAAGATGTTTCAAGATTTGAAAAATGCAAACTGAAACTATGTTGAGAGCACAGAGTTCGTGTGCATAAGCTAGATTAGTTTTAATACCAGAATATAAAGTTCTAAAGAAGCTTAGCTAAGGATAATTTTATTTAATGTCTACTTGGGAGTTAGAAAATAAAGTATAAGAATGTTAACACTGACTCTGAGCTCTTGATATTACTTGATTTTATATATATATATAAAATCTATATATAATTTCTAGAGAAATTATATATATAATATGTAAAACACATTATATATTATATATAAAATAATTATGTATATTATATATAGTATAATAAAATATATTATTTGTTTGGAAAGAGATTCAGAATATTAAAATAATATCCAGACAAGGATATAGAGGGGGGAGGGTTGGGCTTGATGTGAATATTTATTAGATTTGAATCCCTTCTCCATCTTTGTTACAGGGTACTCTCTCCAAATGTTTGAAAAGCTGGTACATATATGTGAGAGGAAAAAGATGAAGACTAGATAATATTTGTAGTTGGAAACACAATATATTTTTCATGGCATCATCCATGTACTGAGCTCCTGCCATGCACTCAATGTAAGATAATGAAACAACATAGAGCTACTGCCTTTGAAGCGCTAGTAACCCACTGTTCAATATAGACATGTCCATAAACTAGTTCATGAAGACATTGACCAGGGGTCAGATAAAAGGTCTCAGCTGTGCATCCACACCCTGCTTTCGATGACTCACCATTTGAAAGAATGATCCTGGGTACCCTCTGGAACAATTATTAAAGAAAGGGATAAAATGTGAAATCTGAGTATACAGAGTTCAAAGGAAACTTTGGTCACATATCTAAAGTCCAACTAAATGATAATTTTCTCTCTCAACATTTTAGGAAAATTTTCTTAACAACGAAGACCTCAAAATTCTTGGGCAGCCATTTATGTGGTACCTGTGACCAGTAGAACAGTCTTCATTATATTCTAATCCTGTTTTACAGACTAATTATAATGATGCCCTATAAAGTCATGAAGAATACACAACCCCCACTCCACATGTCAGCTCTTAGTCTAAGAAAAACCCAGAGAATAAATCCTATGAAGTGTGAACGATGGTGTCAGAATTAAAACAAACATGATACTTGAACAGCAAACAAATATTGGCAGTAGTTGCAGGGCAAGTCATGGAGGAATAATGATAATAATAGTAATGGCAAAAAATTCTAATTATAATAAAAATAAAATGCAAAAAGCAGAGGCAGGCCTAATGGATTTGAGAAAAGACCTGTAATGGAAAGATGAGGATTGAGTTTTTCTGTGGGTATAGCTGTGGAGATGTGAGAGTGAGAACTAGGAGTCATCTATATTGTTCTAATAAAAATTCTCTCTGAATTTTGATTGCAAGGGGAGCAGTAGGTAATAAATAGAATTTATATCCACCAACCTGCCTCTGAATAGTTTACTTATTGGCTGTTAATCACAGTGTGTTTGCAAAAGAAAAAAGCATTATCCCCCAATATGCAGTACACTGAAATTGTTGTAAGTATTGAAAGCTTATCATTATTAATAAAATAAAACATGCAAGATTCAGAATTAATACTTCTGGGAAAACATTTAACAAACTGATATGAATGAAATAGCAGCTCTGCTCCTGATGCATGACAAGAGTAGGAAAGAAGACGGTTTTATATTCAGAAGACATGCCTAAGGTGGTCTGTGACAAGCTGGTGATCCATTCATAAATGGGAATTGTCCGGGGGGGCTACTTGGAAGACTTCATTTTGATTTCACCTTCTAAGAATGTCAGGAAAGAGAAGCTACTACTCTCCGACTTTTAAGCTCAGACTTGGGCATACATTCAGTCAATGTGCCTGACTCCGTCCAGGGATAGGTCTTAGCAGTATAGGGACCCAGGCACATCACAAATACAAGCTGCCATCTTCCCAAGGAGAATGGGTCCTCAAGATAGGAGTGTGGGTTGGAAAGTCAGGACCACTAGGAACATGGAGAATTGCCTGAGACAGGAAAACAAGGAAGGTGAAGCAGAAGTGAGCACCGTGTTTTGTGAGTAGTGTCAACTAATACTTTCAGCATAATTCAATGGCTATTATGGGTCAGCCAAACTGCTGGACTTTCCAGAGAGGTGATGGTATCTATGAAGCCAAATTCTGATAATATGTTTATCCAAAGTACAGCATTTCACCCGAGGCAACTATGGTGATAAATAGTAAGGGAACAAGGTATTCCTAGGAGGCCCAGCCATGGTCCTAAGGTGTTTAAGAACTGACTTGATAAAATCAAGCAGAGGTTAGAAGCACGTATTTCCCTGTGAGCTGATGTGTGAATTACCCCTCCCACATGAAACTTTTACATGTTTCCTGACACCAAGTGAGCTTCAAAAAAAATCCCATATTTTTAATTTGGGTTTTGCCAAAAAAATCATAGACAACATTTTTTATTTTTCAAGGTTGTCTTGTCCAAATTTTGTGAAAATGACACTGCAATATCTTTAAAAAGAATGTGAAATTCCGTGTCTCAGAAGTCTTTTGAAAAAACATGTACAACCTTCTGAGAAACATTATCTAATATGTGTCATACATAAATGTAGTTTGACTCTAAGGACAAGAATCGAGTGATTGAAAAGAGGGTCCAGGGATCATTTCCCAAAACTATAGAATGTATCATCTAAGAAAATCAGAAGTGCTGTGTACATCTAACAAATGCCCCTCCTGCCTCAGAGATCTTTGTACAGGATTTGAAACCATATCTATGATAGCTCATGACTTCTCTCAATTCCATCCCTGGTACATATGCGACATGATTTGAACTTATCTAGCCTGAGGTTTTTTTCTCACTCACCAGACTCCAAGACAGAGACACAAGTTCTGTGGACTGTGAGGCAGCTGGGGCCTCTTGAGGCTCCCTTACTTGAGCAGAGTGCCAAGTGAGCAGGTTTATAAAACACTGGTCCTGCCTCCCCTTGGGGGCTCACACCCAGTCCCCGTGGTATAGGCTTTCAGAGAAGCATCACATGGGCCTGTGCCAGATAGAGCTCTCTGTTGCTAATCCTTGCGGTCTTTGCCAGGCCTGCAGATGATATGTGATAAGCTTCAGACATGCAGCCAGCTCTGCTTCAGGCTTCCTTTCTTCTCTTCCCAGCTTATGACCTTTTTAGCTCCTTAGAGATAGGAGTCATAACATAGACCATGGTTACTGTGGTCCCAGGATCATCTTGCAGCATATTTGTATCTTTAAAACATACAGTCCTTTATATCCTCCAACCCCCTTCATCTTAATCCAGCCTTTTTTCTTCACTTATAAATATCCTTGGGGGTGGGTAAGAGTGAAATATCTAGAGCACTATTTCCACGAGTGATAATATTAATAGATTTCCTCCAGGATAAATTCATTTTTCACTAATTAGTCTTTGGCACAATAACATACAGTTTACTCTTAACTGCTGTTGTCTTTTCTCCTCTTCCCTCTCTCCTCAAAGTGAATGCTTCACATTCATTGATAGAATGATTGTAAGTGGTGGAGGAGATTTAAAAGGATTCACCAGGAGCATATAAAATAGGCCTGGATTTTGCTTTTAAGCCTAGGAAGAGTGCCCCAGGATACAGCTCTTGGTTGCAATAGGTATGGAGCTGGGCAGGAGGGGTCTGGGAACCTGAAATGGGAGCCTAGTTGGGAAAGAGGTAGAGGAGGCGTCTCCGGCATTCACAACCGATCTTTCGTTCGGCGATTCAGCTGACACCCTTCCACGGCTCAAAGTAAAATTACCCTCGTGGCTCAGATTCGATATGGCAAAGGACACTGTGAGAGAACAGTAGGAGACAATATACATAGGTAAAGGCAAGAGAGGTCACATGCGGGCATCCAGAAGTTTCTTCTCTGAAAGGGCCTCTCTAGCTGCAAACCTCAGAGACATATGAGAGATACCTTTGCAGGGAAGTCTGCTTGAGTTTCGGGGTCCAGACTTCTTAACTGGAACTGGTCACTTACTTCTGTATCTTCAAAATATCAGCATAGTGTTATGGAGATGGGAAGAATATGCAGAGGTCTAGGTATATCTCCTAATGTCCTATTAATGGTAATGTATAGTGTACAACAAGAGACAGGACTAACTGGAAACTTACTCTGGAGCACCTTTTTATATACTGGACATCGGAGGCATGTTTACAACAGTGAAAACGAACATAGTCAGGATACATGTTAGAATACGGGTAAATCTCAAAAAAATACCCTGTAACTCAAAATGTTTTTTAAAGATTTTATTTATTTATTTTTAGGAAGAGGGGAAGGGAGGGAGAAAGAGAGAGAGAAAAACATCGATGTGAGAGAGAACCATGGATTGATTGCCTCTCACGGACACCCCAACCAGGGACCAAACCCACACCCCAGTCATGCACCCTGACCAGAAACCAGTCTAGCAACCCTTTGCTCTGTGGACCAAAGCCCAGCCAACTAAACCACAGTGTTCAGGACAAAATAGTCCTGATTTCTGAAAGAAAGCACTAAAAACAATTCTACATAACATATACATGCTTATTACATATGCTGATCACATGCTTGTTATTTATACATACATTAAATATAATAAAACATGGAAGAGACAGATAAATGATGAACTCAAATTTGTGTAGTTACTTTTGGGGATTGAGGTGAAGTTTGATTCACTGAGATACAAAGAAATCTTTGCCTTTATTTTATATAACTTCTTGTACTCAATAAACTTTAACTAAATTGTGGCAAAATATTATAATTAAATAGAATTAAGTGAAAACATAGATTCTCTTTGTTGTATTATTTTCTTCATCTTTTGGATGCTTGAAACATTTTCTAATAATAATAATATTATACATTAACAAAAGAGCGACTGAAAAGCAAAATTGAACATCTCAGATGATATTAAAATATATTTATTCACAGGTGAAAATAGTTTTATCTTCTCTGAATGAAGGAGGTTATGATTCCTTTTTGGATTAGAAGATTTTATGGCATATTTAGAAATAGATTCTTTTATGTATGTAAAAGTGAAGAGAGTGCATGATGTGAAGTATAAATGACTGGGAGACAGTCATAAACATGTGAAATTGCAGCTTTGGATTGTGGAAAAAGCCACCAAAAGTAGAAAATGTAAAGTTATTTAAGATGATTTCAAAATTAAGCTTAGAGTTGAAAAGTACAAAAAACAAGAAAGAATGAATATTGATGGAGTTTTTTTCTGGGGTATTTTTTCTGGGCCCATAGTAAATATGAAAGACAATGAAATTACAATGTTGTCATAGATCTAGACGAGGCGAAAGTTTGAAGAACCAGGACTGGAGACGTCAAGGCCAAAGGCTAAAGGCTGTGAAGGCAGAGTGTGAGAGTGTTTGAAAGATAGAACATTATGCTAGAGATTTAGAGTCTGGCAATAGAAATACGGGTGTAAATTTAGGTAGAGATTGTTGACATTGTAATTTTCATGGCTTTATAGTTCTTTTTAATATTAGATATTTGTTTGTTTTTTCCTATTGTCTCCTACTCTGACAATATTATCAAGAAAACAAACCACTGTGAAGGCAAAAACTTAGTTTAACTCAGTTATCTCCAGCTCCTCAAAATGTCAAAAATAAGTAAGTATTTACTAAATAACTTTCACTCTATCAAATATGATACATATACAGATGATAAAAGTAGTATTTACTCATTTGGTGCAAGGTGAATTATAAGACTACAAATTTCTGACCAAAATAGATGAACCACTGTACTAAGAAATAATGAGGCTGGTTAACTCTTTCAAATTTTTAATTTACTGAATAATTTTTATTATTCAATATGTTTTCATTTAAATCATAGAATAGAAATGGTTATCCAGCCTTCTATCTCATATTATTCAGAAGAGTCAGTGGTCAAACTGTCTCTGTGAGCATTTGGGATATTAGCAAGCTCTTTGTTTCCTGAAGCATTCTTTTCCTGTTAGGGCAGTGCTCATTCATGTTATAAATGTGACTTGGGAAGTTCCTGATCCTTTTTTGATGAAGAGTTTCAGGATTTTATCTCGTATCTGCCTGGTTTTTACCACATACACGATGGGGTTCATCACAGGAGGAATGAGAAAATGCATGTTGGCCATGGTTACATAAATATGTGAGGGAAGTTTTGGGCCAAAGCGGTGCAGTATAGATAGGCAGATCATGGGTGTGAAGAAGAGGATCACAGCACAGAGGTGAGAAATACAGGTGTTGAGAGCCTTGAGTCTGCCACGATGGGATGCAATGCTTAGTACAGTTTTCAGTATCAGAATATATGAAAAAAAGATAAGGAGAAAATCAAGCCCCATAGTGGACAGCAGCACAAATAGTCCAAAGATGCTATTGATTCTGGTGTTGGAACAGGAGAGCTTTAAGATGTCAGGATGCAGGCAGTAAGAATGAGAAAGTACATTGGAGTGACAGAAGCACAGCCTCCTCAAGAGGATAGGCAGGGGTACCTGTATAGTTAAGGTTCGCACTACAATGGCCAGACCTATCTTGGCAATTACACTATTGGTAAGGATGGAGGAATAGTGCAATGGACGAGATATGGCCACGAAACGGTCAAAGGCCATTGCCAGTATGACAGCTGACTCAAAATCCTGGAAGGTGTGGATAAAAAACATTTGTGTGAAACAAGTTGAGAAGGTGATCTCGCGAGCATCCAGCCAGAAGATCCTCAGCATTGTGGGGAAGGTGAAGAGGGACAGACCCAGGTCAGAGGCAGCTAGCATGGCCAAGAAGAGGTACATAGGCACGTGGAGGGTCTGTTCTCGCCAGATAACTGCAATAATGGTCACGTTGCCCACCAAAATGATGAAGAATATGAGAGTGAAGGGTGTGGAGATCCAGATGTGCACAGCCTCCAGGCCAGGTATACCTGTCACCAGGAAGGTGGAGAATGTGGAGTTTGTACTACTGACATAAGGCATGATGCCAGGGTAGCATGCCTCTCCTAAAATAAATTCATTGTTGAAAAGCAAATATTAAAACATAGCTCTGTATTTTTTATACTCTGAGTGCATATACCTTGGAATAAATAATTACTTACCTTATGAAAACTTTAATTTGACATGTATCCTATTTATGTAATACTCATATATAAAGTATAAGTCTAAACCAGAAAATACTTATCCTATTCATTAAATTCTCCAGGTATGTTAACTAATTGAAAGGAAAAAAAATTTCTTCTGTCTACTTCTATGTGTTTGACTATTTTCTATTCCTCATACAAGTTATATCATGTAGTATTTGACCTTCTGCATCCAGTTTATTTTAGCTAGCCTAATGACCTCCAGGTTCATCCATGTTATTCCAAATGGCAGGATTCACTTCTTTTTAAATGAATAATATTCTACTATATGCATATGCCACATTCTCTTTATCCATTCACTTATCAATTGGCATTTAGGTTGTAAGTTACCTAAGTCATACAATTGATATAATGGTATTTTAAATTAAATGTTGAAATCCTCAATAAAATAATGTAGATTCACACCTTGTCTTATCATTACAGTAACACACTTTTCTATGAAATTTCTTTGTCTTGGTCAACAATAATGCACTTTAGATTAGTGATTAATAGCATGCTTTGATCTGGCTTTCATACAAAAAGATGAGTATAGAAATTGAAAATAATAGTTTAGAAAACTTTATACACATTTGACATAATTCTGTTTCTTTTCTTTAATAATAAAATTTAGGCTTTGCATTTTGGATGCATTTTTATTATTTTGTGCCATTTCATTTTTACTTATGTTTTACAATGAAACTAAACAAGCATTTACATACACACTCTTCGCATCCATATGAAGTCATCCCCACGAACAATAAACTCTTGCATGAACTAATCACCATGATTTCTCACCATCTTCATTCACTGATGTCATTGATTTTTTTTTTTTTTTTTTTGGTGAGCCTTATGAAATATGTACTTCACAATCTTCATTGCCTTCATGGGACATACAGACTCTAACTGCAACAGTATAAGTATTTCCCAGGTGCTTTAATTAAAGTTTTACTTGAGTCCAATTCTTGAGAAAGGCCAAGTACTAGAGAAAACAATAAAAATACAAATGACTCTTCCTAAAAAGTCTCACCTTTCTTGTCCACCTATTAAAGAAGAGAAGCATAGGACCCTACTCACTCTTTTGGCTTTCATTTGGAATGCTATTTAATTTGTCAGAATCTCAATCTGGATCATTTTGGATGAGACTCTCAGAAGTGATCAAAATGATTAATATCCTACATGCTATCTAATACTAACAAAGAAATAAAATTAAAATTAGTCCCAGCAGCTTAATAACAACATTTTTAAGTTTAGAATTATGCCAGGACAGGAAAGATGGTGGATTGTATAGAAAATTCCTTCTCATTTCAAAAGAGCACATTCTGCCTTTTCTAACCTGCTGCCAGACATCCTTTCAATGCTTCTTGTCATCCATGAATTCATTGGCATTTTCCGAGTGTCTCAGGGATGAGCTAAACCTCAAGTTCAGCGTTCTCATGGGCATGGATAGTTCTCTACTTATTCAGTTCAGGAATACTTTAAGCCCACTTTCTTTATGTGGCTCAGTGCCATTGTCCAAACATTTCAGGTTTAAAAAATATTAAGGTCACTTTCACAGAAATAAACGTTCTTCAGTCCTAGTGATTCCTTGTACTACAGGTCACAGTTTCTCTACTCACTAATTTATCCCAAGTCTCTGAAATTTGTTCTTTTTCAAATTCAACTCAGATAAACCTTGTTTTCACTCTCACCTGGCATCTTAAGGCAGCCTGGTTGCTAACATCCTGAGCAGGGAGCTTTCTTATCCATGCCCAAGACTGAAAATGTGTGTGACTTGATTTGAGTTGCTTTATTATTCATGCAGCTTCCCCCTGAAAATAGTCATCTCCTGGGACTCCATCTCTGCTCGGTCTGAGAGTTCTCATTAATTCTTTTTACTTCCTAGGAATACTCCAAAAATATACAAACTTCTGGGAATTTTTTGCACTAGATGAATTCAAAATAAAACTAAATTAATCAGCACCGTTTCATAATGTGTTGGCATGAATTCAATTCTGTTCAAAATCAATTTAAAAATTATTTATATACATGTGTATCATTCATATCTTTGTAATATAAATTAGGTATTTTAAAACTTTACATCATCAAAGGCTCTTCATTAAATTTTAATGAAACCTCAATTTATATATGTTTTGGACATGAAATGCTATTCACTGTATGTAGAAATTATCTTAAGTATTCAGACATGATAAACTATATTTGCTTTCCTGACATTAGTCTTCATCCCATAAATATATGGCAGTGGCCTGTTACCCTCTTCCTCCAGGCCCCAGCCACCACCATCCTATCTTCTGCTTTGAGTCTATTTTAGATACCTCATATAAATGGAGTCACTGAGTATTTCTTCTATGATTGGACTATTTCATTTAATACGATGTTCTCCAGGTTCACTCATGTTTTTGCAAATGGCAAATTTTGCTTCTTTTTAAAGGCTGAATAATATTTCATTGTATGTATATACAACACATTCTTTTGCTGTCTGCCAACAGACATTCAGGTTGTTTCAATGTCTTGGCTCGAGTAAATACTGCTGCAATAGATATGAGAGGGCAGATATCTCTTTAAATTCCTTGAATTCTAAACATGAGAGGGTGGCTATATATATTTTTTTACTCCACAAGTGGTAATTGCTGAATCATTAGGGTTGTTTTAGTTTAATTTTTTTGAGAAATCGTCATAATTGTTCCCATAGCTTTGCACCATTTACACTCCCCCCAACAGTGCACAAAGCTTCACATGTCTCCACATGCTTGCCGACACTTGTTATCTTTGGTAACAGCCATCTTAACAAGCAGGAGGTGTGGCTGTGGTGTTAATTTGCATTTCCCCAGTGATTAGTGAGCACCTTCACATATACCTGTTGGCCACTTGTATATTTTCTTCAGAAAAACATTCATTTAACTGTGCCTTAAGCATCAGGCTGCTGTGACAGAATACCATGGAGTGATTTAGAAACAACAGAAATTTATCACCTCGGGCAGTTGCAAAATCAAAACCCTTGACTCGAATGGTTTTTAACGTACACCACCCTTCACCCTACCCCTTTGAGAGAAATATTTTCGCACTGCAGAAACTTGAACTTTCTAAGAAACCACTAAATAACTCAAATAATGAAAATTATAAGGATTGGAAAGGTCTGAGGTTCATTTTTCTCCCTCCTGTGACTGGTAGTTTGTACAGGGAAGGCAAGCTGATATTTTCTCAGGATAGCACAGAGCTGGAGGGTGGAGCATATATTTGAAGGTAATATTTATAAATAACCATGTATTGCTTCTCAGGTACATAAAATCCTATCTTTAAAGTTCAAATAATTTCAAGGTTTTGACTTTTTTCTCCTAAGTCGAATCCTAAAAATATATAAAATACAAACTTTTAACTAGGTCTCAAATAAAAATTTTTTTTAAAAAGCTTGAGGTATCTTCACTTTAAACAGTCTTGAGATTTCCTAGACGGTCACTTAAAAATCACAATGATTTGTTCTTTCATCTTTTAAAAAGAGAGGCACTGGAAATATTTAAGTTTATTTGGTATGTTACCTCTAATGCATATGACAGGAAGAATAATCAAATTAAAGGACATTCTCTGCTTTCCTTAGGTTAAATTGGTACAGTGGAATGTTGTTCAAATAAAAATCTTGCAAGTTGTATTCTTTATATATGGTAATTCTCAGAGATTTGTTAATGTTCTTACTTTTCCTATTATGTTTCTATTTGTCAGAATCTTGCAGGTGCTTTGCCTAACAGAAGAAAAAAAATGGTATGGTGTTATCACTAATAATTTCAGTTATGTAAAAAAAAATTATTTGGTCATGATTTCATTTCTTTAATTTGAAAGTAGTATATTTTATATCAGTGGTTTTCGATTAAGAGTTTAATTAAAATAGTTATTTATTACATATGAAGATGCACTGACTCTTTTGATAGTTGTGATATGTTTTTGGTATATTTTTCCTATTTGCTTGGTAAATTCATTATATCTTATGTCTCAGGATTATATTGTTATATCTCAAGATTTCTTTCTCTATAAAGATCAAATTCACCCATTTTTATAAATTAGATATGATGTTCACTCTCTTTGATGCTGGCATAATCATTATGCTTCTAGATATTTTGCCTTTAAAAAAAAGACTTTATTATATTTGTTTTGTATGCCAGAAAAACTGCCAATTTCCTTGTCAATTGCATTGTTTTTGTTAATGAACTTTCATCTAATCCCTCACTTTTGAAAATTATCAATAATAAAATAGCCATAAGTATTTTAAGTATTTGTCAATTAGAAATAATTTTGTTGTTATCTTGCTCAGACACTACCTGAGAGAACTTGCAATGAGCTACAGGACAGATGCTTCATCTTTACCAAAAAAAAAAAAAAAAAAGACTACTTATGAAAAAGGCTACTCAGAAACCCCATGAGTAAAGATTGTACCAGGTATTTACTGTTGGCTACAGGATTCTAATGGCATCGCTTAAACAACTTTGAGATCATACCAGCAAACTGAATAATGATTTTCAGAACTCTATTAGAACAGATAAAGTCATGAGATTCCTCATCTAAGATTCAGCAGGACAAAAATTAATCACATAGGATTAAATAAACTGATGAGGGATGATTCTTGTAGCTTTATCTTCAAGTGGTGTTGACGGTGTACAAGAGTTCTGTATTGTGGATATATAATGAAATTTTTCTCTCTCTGTTTAACCTATCTATAAACTATACTAACTTAGGAGACTTTGTTTTTGCAAGCCAAGATTAAACATTTGTAAGTTATATCTTATTATCCAAGCCTGATTCTTCCAGATTTTGGAAAATCTTATTAAGTATTTTTATTTTCATGGCAATAGAGTTATTTGCAAAGGTTCAGTAAGAGTCTAACCTTTTTAACCATGATATAATTGGCAGTATTGGTTGTGGAACCAATCTCTTGCCTAAAATTTCAAATTTGAGTTGATTGTCTGCTAATCAGAAATGAAGAGAAGTTTTTAAAGAACTAAGGATAACTTATGTAGCCAATACTTACCAAGCTATACTGAGAACACTGGCCTGGGTTTTGGCTTAATTGTGAGTTAGGAAAAGTCAGTGTTTCTCAGGGAGATTGCAAGAAAAATAAAGAATTTTTTAAAGTCCATGTACATTGTCAGTGAAATCTGACCACAAACTCTTGACTTTGTTTCCTAGCATCAGTACAGCAAATAAAAAGAGGCTTTTAAAAGTCTCAATCTGAGGTTATTTATAATAACTTCCAGGAAAATAGATTTAAAAGATGTATATGATAAATTAATATTCTTGCTGCAACAATGAAAATAAGCAAGCCTCATCTAATGCAACTAATCTTGTTGTATAATAAAAAATAAATTTTAAGATTATTTTTTATTAAAAGGGGAGACTATAAATATTTTTGTGTTTCATTAGAAAATTATGCATCTCCAATAGCACACCTCTCCAGACTATCATCTCTAGTTCGTTTTTTCATATCCTTGTTACTTGACACCTCCTTATAATTTGTAATGGAATGAAATGCAAAATTTGCCTTGCCCTGCATAGTTTCAAATTGCCTTCTTGAAGTAGAACATAGGAAATATAGTCAATACTATCATAATAAATATGTATGGTACCAGTTGTGTACTGGAAATACCAGAGGGGGAACACTTGGTAAAGTATATAATTATCTAACCAATATGCTATACAGATGAAACTAATACAAAATAATATAAAATATAAACTATAATTTAAATTTTTTGTTTTAATTTAAAAAATAAAATAAAATAAAATAAAACCTGTGAGGAAAAATAGATTTTGTCTTTATTTGCAATTACTTTCAATGTTCCTTTAGTCTATATAAAGTATTGGTATTTTGACATTCTCTTTTAAGAGATTCCCTTTGAACAGATTAACTTTTAAACACCTAACTGTCTTCTATATAATAAAACTAAAAACATTTAACACATTCATTTTATATGTGCATGATATCATGGTGTTAACTTTTCCTACAAATAATCTTTTGATAATTGCTTACTGTGTTTTTTCCAAGTGTCTGATAAAGTACCCAGGATAGAAAACAAATCATTCAGATAATAATGTTATTGGGGATAAAATAGGCCATTGTAGATCCGATATTGTTGGTAATAATCCTGAAGAAAACAATAACGATGATGATAATCATAAATTTGCTAATGTTGCTAATTACATGGAAAAATGAGAACCCTGACCAGATTTTCACCTGACGTTTTCTTTGTTTGTGACCTATATTGCAATGAAAACCTGGCAGATTTCTTCTGCAGTATTTTAACTAAAGAGCTTGACTATTTACCCTGAGGTATATGGAGTGGATATATAACTCATAGCACCAATTAACAATGTAGAAAATTATTTTTTGAATGAAGTCTCTAAGTAGCTTGCAAAGTGGATTATTGATAAACAGGAAACTGAATGGCTATGGTAAATACAAGTAAATGATAATAAAGACAGTTGTTTGTCTCTGGCACATAGGAAAATCCAAACATGAGAAGGTGCAGAGCATTTACATATAATGATGATATATGCATGTGGGTGAAACAGAGACCATTGTTTGAATAATATGAATGTTAAACCCAGCAGCAGATCATTGCTTTGAATTTAGCCAGATACATCATTTCTAGTAGAGAAATAAAATAATTCCTGCTTTAAAATTAACATATGTGAGGTTGGACATAATTTTATTTACTTTTGTGGTTTAGCTTCTAGATAGTTGCAAAATATTTTGTCACTATTTGGAATACTTTTGTCAATACTTCCATGTATTGATAAAAGAAGACACAGATAGCAAAACAATTATTTGGCTTTATTAGCTCTTGAAAAATGATTTTTCTTTTCTCCAAATTCTTGGCTTAATCTTAATATACCTTTTTGTTAATTAGACTTAACAATTCCAATTTCATTTCACGTAACTGGGCTGGGAATGTCCTAACCTTCTACTTACCTGGCCTAACTAATAAATGTTAGTTTATTAGTTAAACTAACATTTTTTGTTAAGTTTGCTTTTAAAGATATCTCAAACTTATTTAGCATAAAAAATAGTAAAAATTCAAGAAAGAAAAAGCTTTGCATATGTAGAAAAATTGACTAAAATACTGTTGTATTAAATGAAATTGTTAATAAATTATGAAAATCAATAAACATGGAACAAGAAATAGTGAAGAAAGTGTCTTTTAGGGAACTAAAAAGTAACACAACAAACTATATATCACTTCAAAAATGTAAGATAAAAAGTAATTTTCAATCTAAGTAGTAATTAAATAAAGAAAATTTGCATGATAAGTTTGAGCAAAGCCTACAGCTGAAACTAAAAATCATGGCCAGTGTAAGTGGAGAAAATAAAATACAGTAGTGCCTTTTATGCCTGTTTCTGAGTTGGAATAATGACCATTTACTGTTACATCTATTTCCCAAAACTTAATTATTAATGCTATTCAGGATTTTTAGGTTCCTTTTTTGATAAAGAGTTTTAGAATTTTATCTCATATTTGCTTGGTTTTTACCACGTACACAATGGGGTTCATCATAGGAGGAAGGAGAAAAATTTATGTTGGCCATCAGTATATAGCTGGCTTTATGAAGCCTTGGGGCAGTTCGGTAAAGTATAGACAGGCAGAGCATGGATGTGAATAGGGTCACAGCACAGATGTGGGAAATGCAGGTGTTGAGAGCCTTGAAGCAGCCACTATGGGGTGCAATGCTTAGTACACTTTTTAGAATCAACATGTAAGAAAGAAACATAAGGAGAAAATCAAGTCCCATGTAGGAAAGAACCACAAAGAGTTCAAGGATGCTATTGATACTGGTGTTGGAGCAAGAGAGCTTTAAGATAACAGGATGCAGGCAGTAGGAATGAGAAAGGGTATTGGTGTGACAGAAGCACAGCCTCCTCAAGAGGATAGGCAGGGGAACTTGTACAATCATAGCTTGTACCACAAAGGCCAGACCTATTTGGGCAATTACACTATTGGTAAGGATGGAGGAATAGTGCAATGTATGAGATATGGCCACAAAACGGTCAAAGGCCATTGCCAATATGACAGCTGATGCAAAAGCTTGGAAGGTGTGAAAAAAAAAAATTGTGTGAAGAAGCAGAGAAGGTGGGCTCATGGACATCCGGTCAGAAGATTCTCAGCCTTGTGGGGAAGGTGAAGAGGGACAGACCTAGATCAGAGGCAGCTAGCATGGCCAAGATAGGTACATAGGAATGTGGAGGGTCTGTTCTCGCCAGTTAACTGCAATAATGGTCATGTCGCCCACCAAAATGATGAAGAACATGAGAGCAAAGGGCATGGAGATCCAGATGTGCACAGCCTCTAGCCCAGGAATATCTGTCACCAGGAAGGTGGAGAATATCAAGTTGGTACTAGTGACAGGAAACATGATGCTGGAGCTGCACACCTTTCCTAAAATAAAATACATTGTCTCAAACATATGTTAAAATTTGACTCAATTGTTTAATTCACTACTTATACTATCTCTTATTTTAAACTGACTCAAAGATGAGATTATATACTGTTTACTAATATATAGCATCTGAGCCTCTGGACTAGAAAGTAAGAACTTTTTAAATCAAATTCCCATACGTTATGAATAAATCAAGGAAAATTAGTAAAAAAGTACACTTGTATTTAATTTACATATTATGCAATTTATTAGTGATATTTTAAATATCATTATCAATAATTGATAAATTAAGAAATTGAAATAAAATTTCAACTAAGAAATTGAAAATAAATGCTATAGATAAATTTCAGAAATTCATGCAAATTCATACCTGTTATTATATTAGTAGTATTTCATTTCAGAGTACTTCCTAACTAACCTGCACCACTTTGATACATACTAGACATTGTTACTCAAACTATATATCATGAGCACATTTAAATATTCTAATATTTCTGCAATGAGATGAATATAGAAACTGAAAATAAACATTTAGAAACTTGCATTAATGTAACAATACATTATTGTTTCTTTAATTTAATAATGATAATGATCATTAGTGTACAATAAAAAAATTATTATTGCATTTTGGATGTATTTTTATTTCATCTTTCTTAAAGAAGATTTTAGTTATATTTTGTAAACAATTATTTTGTGATTGAAAAATGTTAAATATGCCTTTATTACATAGTTATGAAGTGCTATTACATGATAATTCATTGTTCAGTGTAAGCATTTTTTTATTCAGTTGAACATAAAATAATTGTACAGGTTGTTTAATTTTTGTAAAGGTTTTATTTATTTATTAGAGAACAGGGAACGGAAAGAGAAAAAGAGTGAGAGAAACATCGATGTTGCATGAGAAATACCTATCAGTTGCCTCTTATACACCCTCAGTGGGGACTTGGCCCACAACCCAAGCATGTGCCCTGACTGGGAATTGAACCAGCGGTCTTTTGTTTTGCAGGCCAGCTCAATCCACTGAGCCACACCAATCTGGGTAGATTGTTTAAAGTTTTAATTCATGCTTTTTGAATTTGAATCTCTTTTCATATAGGGCTAATATTAAATTTTAGTTAATAAGATCTAAGGATTTTATACAGTTACTATACATTCATGTAGCAAAAAGTTCATTTTTAATAGCAATAACAAAATTTAAACAATGCCTATTTTATTAATTTAATTTAATATGGGTGTAGTTATTTATTCATCCAAATATTCAATAAATATTATTTTTCCTTATATGCTTAGCTGTAAGTTTTAAGATTATTACAAAGATTATCCTTTAGCACAATTAGCAAGTTATATTGATGAAGTGAGAAGTCTCTTTAATATTCAGCTATTAAATACAATATGTCAGAGATACGAAGACCATTTTTATGGTCTACGTTACCAAAATTTATTTGTTCAGAGAAAATTAGTTGTGGATATCCTGAGTTTCCTCCCCACAGACAGCAAAATACACATTGTTTTTCTGAGCCCACCCCTCATTGCATTCTGTATTTATAAAGCTAAATAGATGCTGCATGTGTATGTTCTTCACATCACACGAAGTCATCCCCACAGTGAGCCTTACAAATACCTACAAGTGCTGGCTACTGTTTTGCATCAGGTGAGTTGAAAATCACTCATTAAGTCTTGGTTTCACCTACATTCACTTTGAAGTTATTTTTTTAAATGAGATATATGCATTTTGGGGTTATTCATGTCTTTTATAATATATTTCGGGATGCTCAGAAGTTAATTGTATCACACTCATTTCTTTGAACTCTATTATTGTTCAGCTTATGGTATATGTTTTAGATATGAAATCCTATTAAATGTATGTAAAAATTACCTTTGAATTCCCAAATGATAAATTGTTTATGCTTCTCTGTCTTCTTTCCACATCCTACCCATGCACACACCACTCACTTTGTAGAGGAAATCAAGGCTGATACCAAAGATGAAATGCTATTTGCCCTGACTAATGCTGTAGATGTTGAGACACCATTTGCCCTGACAAATGCTGTAAATGCTTATCTCCCACCTCTGTAAACCTCTTCCGTGCCAAATCTATACCACCCAATACCCTCCCCCACTTGGCCCAGCATAAAAGGAATGCGGGGCTATTGTTCTGGGCTCAGAATTTGGAGTTTGTCTCCTCTGGACTCGTGCACGTAAATAGAGATCGTGCTCCTAATCCCTCAGTGTCTGGTCGCTTCATTTTTCCGTAACAACTTTACTGAAACCCATACACATACCTGTTTGTCAAAGGAATTTTTTGTAATGTATGTTCAAATAAAAATATGAATATGATCTTTCAGGCTGGCAACAACCACAGAGTAATGAGATATACAGGAGTGGCCGAATTCCATGAATTCCCCCAAGAGTAAGCAGTAGATCCTCCTCATGTCATGTTTGGGATTTTACAAAACACCTACATATGTCTTATATTTACTTTTTCACATAAAAAATTACACTTTTTTTCTTTTACCAACTCAGAGAATCCTTATTTTTGAAGAAACACATTCAAATAAATTAATTTATTGACCCTATGTTAGACAGTTAATATGTAGCCTGAGCAGAATTCAAAGGTCATTCATGGTCCAGAGCATACACTCCCTCTATCAGATATACATCAAAATGATATCGAAATTATATTTGTAAAGTTCTGACATTTAATGGTAAAGGCTCTGGTCTCTGAAGCAAAGCATTTTTCTGTTCTATAAAGGAGAAACAATCATATGGAAATCACTTAAATGCAAATGTAGGTTACTCAGCAATCTCCTCTGAGTCTTCTCAACCTGAGGCTTTCTATATCCGTAATAATGCTGTGAAATTGAAGTCACTAATGTATGTAAAATAAAGTACCTCAGAGAAAGGTGTATTTTCTAAAGAAAAATAGCTTGCTATTTTTATGTGTGTTTCTGTATATCTTTGTTTAAAGAAAGGTAGTCGTACTGAAATATGCATTTCAGTAACTCAGTAAATTTCCTTTGTAACTTAGGTGAAAATAAAACAGGCAGTATCTTTCTACCCAAATTTGTAAAGACCCATGACCTCTGGGGAAGTATAAATTAAATGAGGGACTGGGAACAAAGGGAAGATGTCCCCATATAAACGATTCTTAACATTCAGGAACAGATTATTAGATGATGTGTTCAAATATATAAAGTTTGATTACTTTTAGAAAAAGGAATGTTTCTTACACTTATTTTTATTCTCCCGTTGATTTATCAGATACACCAAATGCTAAAATAGGTTAAATTTAAAAAAATATATTAACAGTTATAAATCCAGCAATACATATTTATTCAAAATATTGATTGAACAACTGTATGTATTAACGTATTAGTGGCTGTGCCTATCATGAAATATTACAGAGAACAATGACTACATGAAATGGCATTACAGAATTCATTGATAAATTTAACCTCCTAGGAGCATTTGAGAATAACTGAAAGTATATGGAATTTCAGAGTTGGACTAGACAATATACGCCATCCAACTCCAGCTTGATTAAGTATAAAAGTTCATTCTATTTCTATCATTGAAATGATAAACAGAACTTATAACACCTGGATCCACGTAGAATATATCTAGTTTATGAACTGAGAATACTTTTATGAACTATCTTATTTGTTCAAGAAAATTCTTGCACAAGAAATTAAAGGCATAAATCAATAAATAACTTCAGCATTTGTCTCATTAAATTCCTGAAAATAAATTTATTCAGAAAATTAAATGCTCCCCTGGGGAAGTGGGAAGTATTTGAGAATAAAAGAATGCTCACCTAGAAAAGCAGCTTCGGTCACTTTATCAAACAACGGTTTGGGTCTCAAGACTACCTTCACTTCCTATATTGCATTGTGTCCATCAAGTTTAAACTATTGTTATAAAGTTTATCAGTTTTTATTCAGTCTCCACCTTCAAGAAGTATCTCACATCTTCAGTCCAGATTCCAAAACCCTGTAAATATTCCAACCTGACCACATTTTTTGGAACTACTTCTAACACTATGTCAAAGTAGTGTTCTTTCAGTGTAATTAATAAATTATGGATCTAATTTATGCTTACCTTCCCACCACAGTTCAAGATCTAGGACTCTTGAATCTTCTGCTTAGGGATCTTCATGAGGCAACATTGAGGCAACTACCATGTCATGCCTGAGCTTCAATTTTTTTTACACTGAATTACCAAATACTGAGATTATTTATATTTTATTATGAATTAGCAATCCTTGTTTTTAAGTAATCATTTCATATTTGGTTGAATTAGAAAAGCTTTCACTTGGTACAAATTTACTTTATTAATAGACAAACTTTTGTTTGTCTTTCTGTCTGATGTTATTGAAAATTTTTGTGAGTATATAAGAAGAATTTTATATGGATGAAAGCAGACAAAAGACTCTTAAGTATGTATGGCCTTGAGATATCTCTAAGGACTGACGAATACAGGTCTCTAAAGCACAGCAGATTAAAAAACAAATTTTGCCTTGAGTAACCTACCGAAAGCCTATGAGAACTTGTTTCATAGAACAATAAAAATATTTGCAAATTTACAGAACTGAAGGGATACAAAATTTATTCTCAGATGATAAAATTAAGACAAATTTAAATGAACTATAGAGATATATGTAAACTCACTCGGATATTTTAAACAACACATTTTTGAATAAGCCATTGAGTAAACAGAAGTTATGAGGAAATTTAAAAGTATTTTGTATCAAATTAAAATTAAAACATAATATGCAAACATACAGGTAAATTATGCTTTGAGGAAAGTTACATCATTAAATTCTAATATTTCAGGAGAATGATCACACATAGTAACAAATTATCAAAACATTTATGAAATTGATGAATTCTATGAAAGATGAACAATGCCGAATCAACACACACTCATCCAGAATATAGAGGCCTAGAAAATATTTCTCAACACACTTAAGGAAGCCAGCACATTAATAAAATCTCACAACCCAATAATTAGAAAATAAACAACACCATAAAAAGGCAAAAATATTTTAATATTTTACCAAAGAAAAGGTACTGAGAGGAAATGTGATATGAAAAGATATTGAATATCATTTGTCATTAAGGAGATAGAAATTAAAACTGATACCTCTGTGCCCCTGCATAGCTTTCAGAGTATCTAAAAATAAAATCTCACAAGAACTTGGCACAACTCTCACACTTATATATTGATTATGAGAATGCGAAATGGTATCTTAGACATAACGTCTTTACTTATAGGTATTTTTTTATTGTTTCTGCTACTACAGTTGTTCCTGATTTTTCTCCTTTTTCCCACCTCCACCCAGCCCCACCGCCCTTCACTAAGTCGTGGGCTGTGCATAAGTGTTCTTTGGTTACTCCCTTCACCATCTTTCATCCAGTGCCCCTTCCCCTCTGGCAGCTGTCAGTCTGTTCCATGCATCTATGCTTCTGTTTCTATTTTGTTAGTTTATTGTGCTCATTAGATCCCTTGTATAAGTAAGATCATGTGATATTTGTCTTTCACTGACTGGTTTATTTCACTTAACATAACCGTTTCCAGGTCCATCCATGCTGTCACAAAGGGTAAGAGTTTTTTCTTTTTTTACCTCTGTATAGTATTCCATTGTGTAAATGTATCACAGCTTCTTTATATCATGTTCATGGATAGGAAGAATTAACATCATTAACATGTCCACACTACCCATAGGAATCTAAACATTCAACACAATTCCAATTAAAATACCAATGACATATTCACAGAACTAGAACAAATATTCCGAAAATGTATATGGAACCAAAAATACCTCAAGCAGCCTCAGCAATCTTTCAAAAGAAGAACAAAACTGAAAGTATCACAACTCCTGATATCAAATTATACTATGAGCCCACTGTAATAAAGACAACCTGGTACAGGCATAAGAACAGACACATAGATTAATGGAACAAAAGAGACAACTCAGGAATAAACTCACAACTTTATGATCGAGTGATATTTGACAAAGGCGGCAAGGGTATACAATGGAGCAAAGAGAGCCTTTTAAATAAATGGTGGGAAAACTGGACTGGTACATGCGAAAAAATGAAACTAGATCACCAAGTTCCACCACACACAAGAATAAATGCAAAATGGATAAAAGATTTAAATATAACTCACAAACCAAAAAAAATCCTAGAAGAAAACATAGGCAGTAAAATCTCAGATATTTCACACAGCAATATTTTTGCTGCTATATCTCCTAGGACAAGGGAAATAAAGGGGAAAATAAACAAATGGGACTGCATCAAATTAAAAATCTTCTACATGGCTAAAAACACCTACTCACAGGTATGTAACTAAAGTAAAATCATGTCCACAGATATACCTGTTACCTGAATGCTTGTCTTGCATTCATAATTGCTACAAACTGAAAACAACACACATATACTTTAAGTGGTGAATGTATAAAAAAGTGATGGTTTCATGGTTGTAGCTACATACTGTGATGGTATTTGATAGTAAAAATCAATAAATTTCCTACACATGCGATAACATAGATGAATGTCAAGGGCTAAGCGAAGGAATCAAAGCAAAATAGTTATGTATAAACTGTATAATTCCATTTTTATGACATTCCGGAAAAGCTAAAATTAGAGAGTTAGGAATTTTTTTAAAAAAACGGTTTTCAGGGCCTAGCGTTGGTGGGAAAAGTGTTCCTCAAAGCAGCCCATGGGACATTTTTGGAGTGATTAAAATGTGTACATTAGTGATGTTTACATGAAGGTATACATATTTGTTAAAACTCAGAGCTGTGTCTCTAAAAATTGTATAACTTACCATATTTAAATTATACCCCACCCCAAAAAACATAAATACAGAAAACAAACTGATGTTTGCCGGCTGGGTTTGGGACCTGGGTGATAAAGGTGAAAGGATTAAGTACAAATCGTTATTTACCAAAAAAAACAATAACAACCGCAAAAGAAAGAAAGAAAGAAAAGATAAGTAATTGAGTTCTACCATCTAGTAGCCTCTGGAGTAATCTCAGATGCAAATATTTTGTAAAGTGGAGGCACAGTTAGAACAAAGATGCAAAGAGGTATAATGGTGGTGAGGACTGCTGTGAAGGGAGCCCTGGGTTAGAAGCTTTGATTTAATGTGCGCCCCAATCGAGTGCCTTCATGGACCCATACTTTCTGAAAAATAATTGGCTTTCCTCTATTTTATAATATGAAGTTAAACTTCAGTAAAGACTTTCCCAGAAGTATTCACTTAAATATTTTGAAATAACTAGTTAGGTAATTTATAGAACAATTTATGCAAATGTCCAGCAATACATAAAAAAGATTCTTATGTTGACTAATAATTGATATAACAATGTATATTAAAGGAGTAACAAGGTTTTGTCTAGTATGATAGAAAATTTAAGAAATTGGTAAGTGTGAAAGAAAAGCTGACAAATTATTACACCTCTGTGGATGTAAGTTTATGTGACAGCAATTTAAATATGTAAAATCAATATACTTTGGACTACAGATTTAAATTGAGGATCTCTCTGTAGAAATGCACATACAAGTATACAAAATGACATGCAGTAAGATAGCATAATTATTGATATTTGTGAAATATGAAGAACCTAAAAATCAGGGATCCAGTTAATACATTATATCATATTCCTATTTTACAATATTAAGTATCTTTTTTAAAACATTTTTTACTTTGTCATAGAAATATGCCTCTCATATGTCATCTAACTAAATTACTTTAATATATTTTATTTTCTATTCAGAAAGATAAATTTAGTCACAGTTTTGTTTTATTATCATTGGGGAAAGGAATTGGTGTCTTTGACCCTAATTACAGGAAACATTTTTATATATTTTACATTTTGACAACATTAATGTACATATTTACATTGAATACTTTTAAGCAGTTATTTTATTGCTAAGAAGCTTAACATTTTCCAAACAGTCAATCTTATCTAGACATGGTTCTAGGTTATATGCTTTTGCTTCAGCTTGGTTTTCATACAATAAAGAAAGAAATTACTCAGACCCACTGTATTTTAATAATATTAAAGCTTTTTGGCTTCTCCTCTACAAAAAGATTCTCTAAGATCTATAATATCTAAGATATGCTCTCTCCTCTCTCAGATCCCTTTGGGAGAAAATAAATTGAAGCTCCTTGGCTGTGATAGTTCGGAACTCCCAGAGCTCTTTAAACCTCAGCAGAAGCTTCGGGGCACTTGGGAGACTCTCTCTTGTGATTTGTAAGGCACCATTAAAACTGCCACGCCCTTGAAGTCAACTCTTTCTATGCTAAAAAGGGGAGTCCTGTGCCTTACAGGGAAAAACAATTCTGTCAATAGACACACCTGAATGTGCAAAGGTCATTCATCAGGTAGTGAGTGAAGTATTTAAGACATAAGTAATTTAACTACTACTATCGTAAACCTGAGAATGTCCATTCAAGTAATTTGGTATAATAACCAGCTACCTAGGGTAAAGGGGACACCTATAGGAATGACTAGTTTTGTAGAGTTAGGATGTGTGTGATTTAGGTATTAAATTGTTTGGAGAACTCTTTGTTTGATAAGTAGTACATTTTAAAGTTAAGTGATTGGTTTATCCATATTTTCTTCTAAATAATAATTATTGCAGTCATGATCAATTTAAAGAATATCTGTTAATGCTATATGCGAATATTGTGTCTACATAGCTAGATTTTAGATCCTCAAATTTCATGGACTCTGTTTCTTGTATTGATGGCTTTTCCCTGAGTTCTGAAACCAACTTCTGATGCACAAAATTTGCAAACATGCATTAGATTTGACTAAATGAGTATGTTCTGTTTTCAGGCACAGAACCATGGAGAACATCAAATACTTTGCAAATTTTGAAGGTTCCCTCCCCACCTCATTATGCAAAAGAATTTTTCCCAATCTAAATTTTATAACCTTATTCATATATATATGACTTCTTAATATACTATGATTTTTAAATAAAATCCACATATAATTTTAATATGAAATGTTAGATTATACAAATAATGTGTTATTATTTTACAGAAATATTTTTATATTTCTTAATGATCAGTGTGCTTTTCTAGTGAAATTATATGGTATTTTATTTTATAATGTCTACAATTCATTTACGCATACATTTGTATTGAATTGAATATTACAAAAGCTCATATACTAATGATAATTTTTAGGTATTGTTTTTCCTCTATCTCATTAATTAATCCATATAGCAATGTTTAATATAGTATTATGTTTATAAATTTACTAAAATGAAAATGGGGATTTAGTGAAATCAAGTAAGTTACACCACTCAACCTTAATCAAACAAATGATTCACTTATACACAAAATTATTTTTTATAACATAAAATTTTTCAAAAAAGTCTCATTTATTGATACAAAGAGGTTCGTGATCAATCAGAAGTGCCTGCATGCTAGTTGATAGGGTATAAAAATAGTAAAAACTTCAAAATTTTATGGATGCAATGATTCAAAGTACCAAAGAAAAAAGTTTGTAAAATTCTATTTGAAAGGGTTAGGGGATTATTATTAGAAGAGATAAAAATCTGATTTAATTTTAAATCTGAAGAGAAATTTATTAGGTTTGGGAGAGAGAGAATCAAATGACTCAAATGAAGGCTTGGCTTGAACAAAGGTATAAAGAAGTAAAATGATAATGTTTAAGAATAGAGTTCCCAGTATCTTCAGGATTACTGTAACAAAATATAGAGCAAAGGGAGGTCTTTTAGTATTAGTGATGTGCTTACAGAAATATGCAGTGTTTAGGTAATGATTCTGTCTCTATTCTTGTTTGCTTAGTTTATTTATTTATTTATTAAACATTTATTTATTTATTATTAGACAGAGGGGAAAGGAGGGAGGGAGAGAAACATCAATGTGTGGTTGGAGGCCTGCTCTGCAGCTCAGGCATGTGTCCTGACTGGGAATCGAACCAGCAACCCTTTGGTTTGTAGGCCAACACTGAATCCACTGAGCCACACCAGCCAGGGCATAGTTTGTTTTTCAGATTCAATTGTTGATAGATATGGTTTTTTGCCACTTTATTGTTCATGGTTTTGATCTTCTTTTTCTTAAATAAACCCCTTTAACATTTCATATAATAATGGCTTGGTGATGATGAACTCCTTTAGTTTTTCCTTGTCTGGGAAGCTCTTTATCTGCCCTTCAATTCTAAATGATATCTTTACTGGGTAGTAAATGATATCTTGGCTGTAGGTCCCTGCTTTTCATGACTTTGAACATTTCTTGCCAATCCCTTCTAGCCTGAAAAGTTTCTTTAGAGAAACCAGCTGACAGTCTTATGTCTACTCCCCTGTAGGTAACTAACTTCTACTCTCTTGCTGCTTTTAAGATTCTCTCTTTATGTTTAACCTTTGGAATCTTAATTATGATGTGTCATGGACTGGGCCTCTTTGCATCCATCTTGTTTGGGACTCTCTATGCTTCCTGGACTTGCATGTCTATCTCCTTCACCAAATTAGGGGAGTTTTCTTTCATTATTTTTTCAAATAGATTTCCAATTTCTTGCTCTTTCTTTTCTCCTACTGGCATCCCTATGATATCATGTTGGACCTCTTGAAGTTGTCCCACGGGCTGCTTATATTTTCCTCATTTTTTTGGACTCTTTTTGATGCTTGTTGTTCATGTTGGTTTTTGTTTGCTTCCTTATGTTCCAAATCATTGATTTGATTCTCAGCTTCATCCTCCCTACCATGTTTCCCTGTAAATTATTCTTTATTTCAATTAGTGTATCCTTTGTTTCAGACTGGATCTTTTTTATGCTGTTGAGGTTCTCACTAAGCTCCTTGAGCATCCTTATAACCAGTGTTTTGAACCCTGCATCTGAAAAATTGCTTATCTCCATTTCATTTAGCTCTTTGTCTGGAGTTTTGATCTGTTCTTTCATTTGGGGCATGATTCTTCATCTCCTCATTTTGGCAGCTCCCCTGTGTTTGTTTCTATGTATTAGGTAGAGCTGCTTTGACTCCGTGTCTTAGTAATCAGGTCTAATGTAGCAGGTGTCCTGTAGGGTCCAGTGGCACAGCCTCCTCTATCAAGGTGCACCATTCGTGTGGGCTGAGTACACCCTCCTCTTGTAGTTGATCCTTGGCTGCTGTTGGCAGATCAATGGGAGGGATTTGCCCAGGCCAGTTAGCTTCAAGGATTGGCTTTTACCACTTACCACCACCTCTGCCCTCTGTGGAGTATCCATTGTGCAGGGGGAAGGGGTGGTGCTCTGATTTGGTTTATAGCTGTCCACTGGGTGTGCTGGCCCTTGGTTTCCTTAGTGGTATAGGCCAATGTCAGCCTCCACCTATGTTTTGCCCAGGGCCATCTTGCCTGTGTTATAAAGCAATCTATGATAGCTGCTACTTGTGCTGGGCTTGGAGATTCCCAGGTAAAACCAAGTTCTTAATCTAGGCTGGTGGTTGCTAGTACCGGGCCTGGGGCTCACTGAGGCCAGCTATTGCTTGTTTGAGAGGGTTTAGGGAGTTGTGGAGCAAGAGCCCAAACCAGCCAATCATATGGAAAAGCAGCTTGGATGGGCCCGTAAGTTGGGTGGGACAGAGTCTCTGGCAATATCCAAGGTGAGTCAAATGGTATTAGCCAGGTTGACAGAGTCCCAGATATGGCACCAGCTTACCAGCACTGTTGGGGAACGGTTTAGAAAAGGGGCAATGTCCTCTGCTGGCCTTGATGCCTGATGCTTCAGTTCCTCCCCATGTGCTACTGGCGCCTTTCAAGCTGCTACCCTGGTGCTAGAGCTCAGAGGGAGTGAGTTTGAGAAAGTGAATCCACTTGTGGTTTCTTTTAGAAGAATTGCTTAGGGTTCCAGAAGTTTCTTCTGCCAACTCAATCCTTGCTGTTTTCTGCAGCCAACTCAATCCTTGCTGTTTTCTGAAGTTGTGGGGACTTATCTTTCTGACACTGGAACTCTGGGCTGGGGGGCTGGGACTCCTCTTTCCTGAGGTATTTCTGCCGAATTTTTATCCATCTCACTTGGGTGAGCAACCAGCCTGTTGTTCTGTATCTGTGCCCCTCCTACCGGTCTGGGTGGATGTGGCTTCTTTAATTCTGTAGTTGTCAAGCTTCCATTCAACTCAGATTCTGACTATTCTGAGTGATGGTTGTTCTGTATTTTAGTTGTAATTTTGATGTGGTTGTGGGAAGGGGTGAGCCATGTCTGCCTACGCTGCCATCTTGACTAGATGTCCTTAGCGTGAGCCCAAGCTGCATCTACTCTGTCTCCTACAGTGCCTCTACTGCACAGTTGGGACCCAGCTTTGTGACGATTGACTCAAATATACTTTTTTTAGGACGTAGGTTCTAACTCTCATTGGGCTTTATGTATGACTTTGATTTGGTCTAGAAAATGCGTTTTTTAAATTTTTTTTCTTTGGATTGAGGTAAAATTCACATACATAAAAATAACCATTTAAAAGTGTACAATTCATTGACATTTAATACATTCACAATGTTGTACAACCATCACTTTTATTTAGTTCCAAGATATATTTGTCACTGAAAAATTAAAAAACCATACCCATTAAGGAGTTGCTTAGCATTCCCATTTCTACCATCCCCAGCAACCACCAATAACCTTTATGTTTCTATGCATTTGCCTGTTCTGAATATGTCATATAAATGAAATAATATAATATGATACCTTTTGTCTCTGTTTTTTTCACTTACCATAAAGTTTCTGAGGACTGTATCTGTTTTAGCATTTATCAGTGCTTCATTTTTATAACTGAATAATATTCTGTTGTGTGTATTTACCACAATTTTTTTATCCATTCACCCACTGAATGATAGTTCAACTTTAAGCTGTATGAACAGCTTTCAATTTCCAATATCTAAGAACACTGAATGAAACCTATTGACCTTCCTTAATTACTAGAAGATCCTTTGCATAGAATAAGTAGAAATTTATAAAAACAAAATAATTTTTTCTTTGTGTTTGGTAATTCTGGTTTGATTTTTGTTTTCCAAAAGACGATTGTTGGCTGCCTTGTCCCTACAGTCTTTCAATTTGAATATTCCAAGTTTTTCTTTAAAAAAAAAATACATATCTTCCATATTTATTTCCACATATACAGCTGAACTTTGAAAAACATGGTTTTGGGCTGCATGGGTCCAATTATATGAAAATTTTTGCAATAAATATGTACAGTATTATAAATATGAATATATTTTCTCTTCCTGATGATTTTTGTTTATAACATTTGCTTTTCTCTAACTTACTTTATTATAAGAATACAATATACAATACATATAAATTTAAAAATATGTGTTTATCAACCGCTTATGTTCCCTGTAAAGCTTCTGGTCAACAGTGGCTATTAGAGTTAAGTTATGGGGAAGTAAAAAGTTATATATGAATTTTCAACTGTGCAGGAAGTCGGTGCCTCTATCCCTCGAGTTTTTTGAAGGTTAGCTCTACTCCCCAATCTCATTATGGTAAAGCTACACATTTTGGCAATTTTCTTCTTAGGCCTCAGGTTTTATTGGCATGAAATATAAAATGGAGTTGGGAGCATGATTTTTGAAGGAATGAAGATGTGAGTTTAAGCCCTACTTCTACAACTAGCAGCTTTCTTGGGCACTGTAGGCTTCATTCATACACCAATTGATAATAAAAATAGTGTACCTTTTAAAAAACAAATATATGCTGGAATCAGGGATTCATAGTATGTCTAATGTAAATGAACATAAATAAAAATAAAATTAGGTTAAATATTATAAATAATTAAATAAATGGGATTTAAGAGCACCTCTGTGTGTGTGTGTGTGTGTGTGTGTGTGAGGTCAGATTTATCAGAATTTATGTATTCTTTTGCATAAAATGTGATGTTTTTATTTATTTTTAAAATTTATATATTTTACTGTATTTTTTTCCATTACCATTTAGTCCCCTTATGTACCCATCCTCTGCAATCACCACAAAAAAAAAGTGATTTTTTAAAAAACAGACTAATCATTTTTTATTGAGGAGATATAGGCAAATTATTTAGTATCTTTTAACTCTCTCCTTTCTTTTAAAATAGAGCTAATAAAACACCTTCCTTGGTTTAAGAAAGGCTAATTTTAGTAAGGTAATTAAAATTTGGAGTTTTAAATAGATATTAAATAACTCACTTTCCTTATTTTTTCAAGAATAAAGTCTTTTAACAATTTCCCTCACTTGTTTTAGTTACATTTTAGTGGGCAAAGCCACACTGTTATAGGTACAAACCAATGTTACCTCTCAGTTGATATATTAATTTATCCATTTATTCATCAATATGTATTTATTGTATACAATCTTACAAATGATTCATAAGGTACTGAAGATGCAATGGCAAAGACAATAATGATCCTTGATTTTCATTTAACAGTAGTTACATCAGCAGGTAACAAAGAGTTGTGATTGTCAAATGCAACTATGTCCATAAACATTCATTCATTTATTGAAGAAAACAATTAGAATTTACTCTGGCACTGAATACAGTATACACCAGAGATTCAGACTAAAACAGCACACTGCCTTCTCACAACAACTCTAATTTATTGAGAAAGATAGACATGAAAATGTAAGTAAAACATTGCTGCATTATAATAAAATTATCTATGGGGTAATGGAAAGTGCCAATTGTACTAACATGTTAGAAACATTCATAATGAAATCAGTTTTATGTAAGATTGATGATGCAATTTGAAACCAAGCAATTAGTAAAAACTTAGAGTAATGTGAAAGCTGGTATACTTGTGGAAAAATATATTGAATCATCTAGTTCGAAAAGTGGCAATCTGTAGCTGAGGTTAGAGAGAAGAACAGGAATAAGAAAATAGAAAGCTTTCTAAAACATGTTAATAACTTGATCTTTATCACATAATTAATTATAAATCATTTAACTATTTAAACTGAAATATTTAAATAGAGAAGAAACAAAAATCATTTCAGTATGATCCCGTATGCATTACTATGGATGATGAATTGGATTGACAATAACCAAATTACTATTATCTTCTTGATAAACAAGAAAAAAATACCTCAACTCTCACAAAACCATACTGTTAAGTGATGATGTATTTCCAAGACAGAAGCTGACAGGTAAAAGGGGAGGAGAGGTTCAGGGCCTCGTTTTTGCTAAGGCCATACTCGGGTATTTAAGCCAGTTTCTCCTACCCGTAAATATCTTCTGTACTGCAAACCTTATCTGTTTAGTTTTTAGGCTATAAATTAAGGGGTTAAGGACAGGGGTCAAGAAGAGGAAGAGATTGGCCATGGTGACATGGAGAAGAAGAGATGTGAATGTACCAAACCTGTGAATTAGAGCCAGCACAATAAGTGGCACATAAAAAATGCATACAGTGAAAATGTGGGAAACACAAGTGTTAAGTGCCTTGAATTGACCATCTTCAGAAGCAATACCCAGCACGGTTCTCAAAAGCAGGATGTATGAAATGACAATGAAGATAAAGTCAACTCCAAAGGAGCAGAGGACAAGGAACAACCCATAGATGATGTTGACTCTGACGGGGCCACAGGCCAGCTTCATAATGTCAGGGTGATAACAGTAACAATGAGATAGGATAACATCTTTGCAGAAGGGCAATCGCTTGAGCAGGATTGGCAAGGGTGCCATTAACACCACACCCCTAACCAGGGCTGCAAGCCCCAACCCAGTAATCCGAGGAAAGGTTAAGACTACAGTGTAGTGTAGTGGGTTTTGAATAGCTACAAATCGATCAAATGCCATGGCCAGTAGGATGGCTGACTCCATCGAGGAGAAAGTATGGATGAAGAACATCTGTGTTAGGCAAGAGTGGAACTCAATCTCTCTGTGATTTAGGAGGAAGACACTGAGTACTGTAGGTAGAGTTGATAAAGACAGACCCACATCTGTGGCTGCCAGCATAGACAGAAAGATATACTGAGGCTCGTGAAGACTAAAGGTGGTTTTGATAACAAAGAGTATGGTGCAGTTCCCTAGGAGGGCAATTACATACATGACACACAGTGGGATAGAAATCCATATTTGTACAGCTTCCAGTCCAGGAATGCCCATTAGAAGAAGGGTGGGTGGCTGGAACCAGCTACTGTTTATAAACCCCATAAGGTATTTCTTGAAATCCAGCCCAGGTCAGCTTCTAAATGTTCCTATTGAGGGAAAAACATATATTTTAAAAGAGGAGGACATAATGCATGTGACTCCTCTGGACAGTACTAATCCTGGACATCTTTACATCAAGGATTGATCTTAAGAATGTTTCCAAACCCAGTTGAATAACTACCTGAAATTAAGACAATAAGTAGGTGCTTTTCAAATGTCAGAGCTGCTAAAGCTCTTTTGGCTTATAATACTTAATCATTAATCAAGTAACAAAGAAAATTAAGGATATAATTTTGCTTTTATCCAATGTTTAGAAAAAATTTATTCTCAGAGCCTTTTCTATTTCTTAATTTATTTATGTTTGCATCTACTTTTTTATTTTTAGCTACCTTAGTTGAACCTCTAAAATAAATTTCTGCACTTAATCCACATCAACTTCATGTCTATAAGTATGCAGGTATCTGGAAACCTGGACAATTTTCCTGTTATTTATGCACATAAAAAAAGAACAGGATATTACAATAACCCACACAAACCCCAGGGCATTATAAAATTTATATGAGAGCATTTATTTTTGAAATTAATTTCTAGGGTGTTTGATATGTTTTTAAAAAAAATAATGTATTGATTTTTCAAAATATAAAAAAGTGATGAAATCAACAAAGTGAATATTGTCATTACTTCTGAGTTGGTACTAGAATAGTATCAAGCAATAACAAATAACTCCTTAAACACAATCTAAAATATCTCTATTCGATATATAAATATACTTTAGGGAATAATAAATACCAATTTTCAGTAAATGTCTTAAAATAGCATAATTGAAAGACAGGGTATTAGAATTTAAGCCTTATTTAAAAAGTAGGAAGATATTATATATAATTAATTAAATACAGAGTTAAATCTTTTGCTTAGAATTGCAAGCAAAAACAAAATAGTGATGTAACTACATCTGAACATGAAGTATTGGGAAGAAGGGAAGTAATCCTTATCTAGATAAACATGAAATCAAAACTCAGTATCTGTAAATCATTGTACTAAACAATATGAGTATTTAAAAATACTTCCAAAAATAAGAACACTAGAAGAAAAACTAAAAATGGGTGAAAGATTTCTTCTCAAGTAAATAGCTATAAACAAGGAAGATTAGAATAAAAGATTAACCTGTTTTGCTCTCAGCCAAAGTTAGGATTATGCAGTTTTAGAATTATGTGAATATAAAAAACCAAAATTATCCCCTTATGTTTGCAAGTATATCTTTGGAGACTAAATTCCAGATGAGGCACAAAGTATGCTTATCCATGTATTGACCTACAGACCTTTCCTTGTTCAGTTGTCCATTCATGTGGTCTTGGCCGTGAACGTCCTCTATAGCCAGCCACATTTGTGCATAGTATGTCTAGGAAAGTGCACTTTACAAAGCCTGTGTTTTTCGCTGAGTTACTGAGTTAACCCCTCATAAGCAGTGCCCCTAATAAGGAGGCCAACTTCTCAAGGACTTAGAATGCTAAGCTTTATTTAATTATTTTTAGCTGTTCACGTGGAGTATGAGAGTCACCCACGTTGAAGGAAAGGAAAGGAAGACTATCATGGTTCATAATAGACAGGGGCATCCAAATATACTTACATTCAGTCACTCAACACACTGCATCCCTTAGGACCCTCTTATTAACATGAAATTCTTACCTACCACAAAACACCACGGACTTCATTTAGACATACACAAACACATACACTACAGATTTTTATATACACAGATAATCAACTTTTCTCTCTTTGCCGTAACTATCTTCCAGAATATCTTTGAATTCATTCTCCTATACTTTATAGATGTCAGTTGTCTTTCCTTATGTTTTTGGCATCAATCCAATCAGTACGACCACCAAAAGCCTCAATGCCACCATCAACATACCTATGACTACCCATCTAAAACTCAAGTATCTACTCAGTTCATATCGTGGCCTATCATTTTTAATACTTCTTGGTCCTATATGCCTAGCCCTTTTCAATGAGAATGTCTTTTTGTTTGAACTAACTTACTTTTTTTTCTAATCACATTCCACTCTAGCCAGATTGGTTTCTTAATACCACCATGTAAGACTTATGCATTTCCAGCTCGGAATATTCGTACATCACCTCATGTAATATCAAATGTGACCGTGCTTTAACTCAATTGATAGTAAGTAAATTAATTGATTAAAAACCAATTTACATCCAACATTCTATGAAATATTTCCATGGCTATTTCATATTAGAAAAATGTCTCCAGCCATTAACTCTTTATGGATTATAGTGCTTTTATCTTAACATTCATCACTTACTACATATGGTTTGATATTATCTCCAACTTTTACCTGAATGAGTATTCCTTATCCAATTTGACTATAAATGTCTTTAAAATTGGAAGTTCACCCTTCACACATCATATAGTGAAGAGAGTCTAACACCATTTGGACTTGGAGGGAACATAATTAATTTTGCCCAAGCAAATAAATTACATATTTAGAAATTCCCACTGTAGCATATAGTTACTAACGTTTAGGAAAGATTTAAAACTCACCAGTGATTCAGGCTTCCTTTTAAACTTTGATATAAAAAATATTTCCCAGGGGTGGGGGGAAGAATTCTCCCCACTGAGGTTTATTTTAAAACTTAAGAGTAAATTTCACTAAACTCTAAAGGAGAGCAAGAAAGATGTATAATCAGATAGAGAATATAAATTCTAGTGTTTACCAATCTGTTCAATTTCCAGTTGTCCTTTCGTTGGGTTTCCATTTATCTATACTGGATTACCCATCCTAGCCAGAAAGATAATTTACAGACTATTTCTGGAGAGCCAAAAGAAATTTAACTATTCTAATTAGGTATATCTTACTTTCGACCTCCTGAAAAATCTTTTTAAGACATATGATTTCTTCAGTCTTTCCCCAGAGCCCAAAACAAAGCTTTGGTTTCTCACATATACGCTGTGAATTCGCATCAGTTAACCTTGAACTCCCTAACACTAGCCTTAGCTCCTCAATTAAGCTTCTGTACTCTCACCTTTTTTCAACTCTCCGTTGTGTTTCCTTACTAAGGACACTGAGCTTCCACTATTTTTTTCTGAATCTATGGAAAGTCGATGTTCAGCAACTCTTAAAGGTGATGCCACCTGTTATTTTAAAGAAAATAACTCCAACAGTTATTTTTGTGTGTTGTGCAATCTCTCCATGAAATCAGCGCCCTCGGTATGGGTTGACAAGTGAGATATGGGTTGACAAGTGAGATCAGCAGCACAATTCTTCTTTGTTAGTTTCACACTCCTTGACTTAGGCAGAGAATGGATAGTTTCACATGAGGTGTTAGAAACCTCTCAGAGAGGTATCTGTCCAGCACCAGAGTTATTTATTGCAACAGAGAATCTTCAATGGGAGGTACCAGAGGGAGGTTATCAAGTATTCCCATGACATAGAGGTTTTAATGTACTATACATGAGATGTCACAAAAACAAATCATTTGGAGGTCAGGGCATACCAAATTAGCTTTTCTTAACACTCCAGAGTCCTTATGATTAATCACAGAGTCAAACATGAAACCAGTTGTATGGCTACTGTTCACCATAAGCATGTGATGAGCTCTTCTTCAGAAGTGATTTTTCCTAAGGGACTCTTAAGTATCCAGGTTTAGTTTTGATCATTTTAGAAGTAAATCATTTGAAAATGTAATTCTCTACTTTCTTTTTGAGAAGATTAATGTTGGAAACTATTTTTCTCATTACCATTATACATACCCATTATTATATTGGTTCACAACATTGTGATGTGGTAATTTTTTGAGAGATATAGAATAATTTGTGTTAGACTGAGTTAGCAGGGCCTCATTAAACAGTTTTGGTTTTCTCCCCCTTTTCTTTCTGTAAAGCTATTACTTGTAAACGATTTTTCTCTACTTTAAAGGCTCTATTAAGTTTTTACTGTGATTGTAACTTTTTTCTCTCCTCTCAATGTTTTCATATTTATTTTTTATTTTATTTGGAAGCATAGAATAGTACTGAGTATATAGAAGACATTCAACACATGCTTGATCAATGAAGAATAAATGGTGCTGGGGACTTTTGCTTTTGGTAAAAATGGAGTAAGAGAGATTGGATTTATCTCCCAATCAAAAACAACCAAAAAATTAGATAAAATGTATAAAGCAATAGTTTTTTAAAGTTTATCAAAAATTGTATTTATTTATTTTTAGAGAGAGGGGTAGGGAGGGAGAAAGACAGGGAGAGAAACATCCATGTGTGGTTACTTCTCTTGTGCCCCCTACTCTGGGAACCTAGCCAGCAACCCAGGCATGTACCCTGACTGTGAATCAAACCAGTGACCTTTTGGTTCACAGGCCAGCACTCAATCCATTGAGACACACCAGCCAGGACATACAGCAACAGTTTTCAAGTCAATGTATATCTGGAAACAAAGAACTATAATCCCTGAGAGAGAGCAAAACATACAAAATAAATAAATAAATAAATAAAAACCCAGAAAACAAACCTGCAATTGCCTCAACTTACTGCTTTGAGAGAGTTTCCGGGCCATGATAGTAGAAATCCAGACAGAGCCCATGAACTCCCTGAGTTGAAAAACAATGGCTGAGAACCAAAGGAGACCAAAGATTCTAAAATTCATTGGACAGAGTACTGGAGAAGAGAGAACCAACAGCACAAAGAGAGAGTTTTGAAAGTTTGCAGAGGTTCCCTACAAAGATTCTGCCACCAATTACAATGTGGGGGAGAGGGAGGTTTCCCACATCACCAAGGAGCAGTTATCCAACAAATCAACTCAATTCTGACCATTTCTACCTGGAAATAAAAGTCGATTTCATAGATTAAGAGTTCAGTCCCACCAGACCTTCCTGCACTTAAAGTTTCAGTTGCAAGCCCAGGTGTCCTCTGTGCTTCTGACCAACTGGATGCTGATTGGAGGTTCCCACAGTCATCCCCTTACCCCCATAGATTTAACGCAGACACCAATTGCAAGCCCAGGCTGATACCTGTCTTTCTGACTGACTGGTTATAAATTAGAAGTTCCTTTTACCCCCTCCTTGGGTTCAATTAATTTGCTTGAATAGCTCACAGACCTCAGGAAATCTGTTTACTCATTAGATTACCAATTTATTCTTTAAAAAAATATGAATTAACAGCCAGATGAATAGATATATAGGTCAAGTTTCCAAACAAAGGAACTTCTGTCCTTGTGGAGTTTGGGGCCCCACACAGTGGCATATGGAATAGTTCTGTTCTCTAGCCTTAAGTTCTCCAAACACCTTCTTTTTGGGTTTTTATGGAGGCTTCATTACATAAGCATGCAGATTAAGACATTAATCATTGGTAATTGATTCAATCTTTAGCCCCTCTCCCCAGAAATCAGGGGTAGAACTGGAAGTTCCACCCTTTGAATACATGGTTGGTTTCCCTGGCAAACAGCCCCCATTTTTAGATGCTTTTGAAAAGTCACCTTCTTAACATAAACACAGTTTTAGTTGAAAAATAGGCTTGTTATGAATAACAAGCAACACTCAGTTTACATTTATGACTCTGAAGTGATTTCAGGAGCTGGGGACAAGAGACCAAATGTAATAGATGTTCCCGTTGTTCTTATCGATCAGGAAATTTTAAGGATTTGGGAAGCTATGAGGCAGGAACCATGAGTGGAGGTAAAATAAATGAAAAATATATTTGTTTAGCTGAAAGATTACATATATTTCTTATGAATCACAATATTGCAGCTTCCCTCAAATATTTGCCAGGGTACTGATTTCTGCACATGTGTAAAAAAACTGACTGAGGCCAAAGAAATGACCACAAAAGTCAAAGAAAAATCAGACCCAATATTTACACATGACCTGTTTCCAACCAGAATGAAATAACTCATAGTTCACAGGGCATTAGGCAGAAAATTTAGAAAAAACCCCAGTAATTGGTAGTACTTAGTAACTGGTTTTAGGTTAAATGTTGTCTGGTCATGCCTGACAAACATTAAACAGAAGACCTGAAAGGTCAGACTGTTTTCAGGTAATTTAAACTTGTTATTGGAACAAAATTTAAGAATATTTACAGGGGGTTCCAGTCAAGATGGCAGCAGGAAAATGCAGTACTCAAATGCTCCCACAACCACATCAAAATTGCATCTATACTATGGAACAACCATCTTTCAGAAACTGCCTGCAATTTAGCTGAACAGAACTGTTGTGACTAAGGATATAAAGAAGCCACACTGTGGCTGGTAGAAGGAGTGGAGGCAAGGAATGGGCTAGTCCTCCACCCGTAAGTGGCAGGAAAATGTCTGCAGGGAGACATCTCTTGGTGTAGAGGAAGCAGCAGAACCAGCCTCTGAGGTAGCACCAGGACCTAGATTAAGGAGATACAGTCTATCCTGGGGGGCTTCAGTGAGTCTGCAGCTATAGAATAGAGGAGGTGATAAGCACCTGGTATTCCATATTGGACAGTAGGTTCCTGCTAAGTTTAGAAGGTATCCAATGTTTCTGAGGTTTTAGGCTAGACACACTCTTGGTACAGGACAAAAGACCTGTGACTTTTTTTCCTGGCATATATATCCTTGTTGTGGCACCTGCTCAAGGCCATGGCTTAAACAGATCCATGGGTGATCCGTGTTGACACGTCGTGTGCTTGTGAAGTGATATTTATTATCGTATCGATTGAAATGTCTGGCCACCTGGCCAGATTATGCTCTTTTGGATCAATAAAAACTCAGTTGAGAGGTGACTTATGACTCTTGTAATAGCCAATCCCTATGAAGAAGAACCCTTTCAGAATGTGAAAGTTGGGGTGTTTTTAAAATGAGGATCAGTAGAAGAAAAGAGCCTGGGGTTTTGTTATCTTAGCTACAGTAGGATTTCCTGTAAGTGAAGAGAGATCACTGAATTTGTTTTTAAGGCCCTACCTCACAGGTTTCTGTGTGATTTTCTTTATTAACTTTCTGCTTGTTGGCTAAATCTGTCTTTGGAACAGCTAAGTTTGCTTCATTTCATTTATAACAGAAAGGGAGTTAAGACACAAGGCTAGGTGTATGGATATAGAAGTCTGTTGCACACACAGCAAGAACTGGAATATCAGGAGTCTATCTTGGAAGCTTCTACTTCTTGTTTTTGTTGGAGTGGTGTTCTTATCTATCAGTTTGGGTCAGAGTAGAGTTATGGTGGTAAAGAAAATGGGAAGGATAAACTATGACATTAATTGAAAGCCAAGGGTATGAGAAAGATAGATATTAATGGTTGGGGAAAAGGAAGGAAAAATATCAAAAGAGAGGACTCAGTGAAATTTCCTTCTTGGTAAACAACACTTACCAAGCATCACATTAGTGAATATCAAACATCTTCCTATAGAAATTAAAGTCTAATACTTACTTGTCTTTCAAATTCTGCTTTATATAATCAGGAAGTAGAACTCAATAATAGTAATAATTAATAATAATAATAGCAGTAACAACAATAACAACACTGGAAATAATAATAAGAAGAATAGCACTGGAAAAAAGGCACAGAACTATGAAAATGTAATAGGAAGACAATGCTATAATGGGATCAAGAAAACCAAGGGAGAAGTTTGAAAAAGGGGTTGCTCACAAGTAGCAAATGAAACAGTGCATTAAAAGCATGAGGTGACCTAGGTGATCAAGGTGACCTAAGCTTGGATTTGTGCTTGATTAGATACTGGCTGGGTGAACTTAACACAAGTTATTCAACCTACTTGTGCTATAGTTGCCTAATGTGTTAAATGGACATCATTCTAGTGACCATTTTGCTTGGTTATTATTAAAAGTAAATGGGATTTTGTGAGGATTAAATTATATAAACTGGTTAACATAGGATATAGCTCATAGTAAAAGTTCAAAAATTAGTGTAAAATATAAATAGCACGTGGACTAAAATATGTTCTTTAGATTAAAAAGCCAAGGTGAGTGAAGGCTGTCACTGATAAAATACATGATGTGTTTGAGATGCAGCTAAGGAAGAGGTTTAATATCCAGAACTCTTCTCTTCTTCATGTTTTTTTGAATCTAATACATAGACTTATAGTAGAACTGTAGTAGCACTGAAATAAAGAGCCTGATCTAAAAAAAATTTTTTGTTTGGTCTGTGGTTTGTGTGTGTGATCATTGTTGGTATCAGGGTTATGTTGGTCTCATAAAAAGCGTTTTAAATGTGTTGGGAAGTATTACCTCTTCTTCAATAGTTTAGAAGAGCTTGAGAAGGATAGGTGTCCTATCTGCTTTTCTACCCTAAACAGACCTTACCTCATCTACTTTCACTGTTACGGACATGTTTCTGTTTCTGCTCAGGTCTCCTGCAAAAGCTTCCCAGAGCAACTCTTGGTGGCTGCCTTCCTTCCCGTCAATCCATCTTGCTGTCTTTTCAACTATGTTTATTCTATAAAAATGTATTAGACTTAAGGTAAACTCATAACTGTCATGGAACTTAAGACTTATTGGTGAAGAATAATACAAAACATGTAATTAGAAAATTTATAGGTGCGTATTGGGAAACAGAGAATGAAAAATAAGCATCCTGTCCTTTTACAAGATTTCTCTAAAAAGATAAATATTAAATTTCGATTATATTATGTTCTCCTGAAAACTCTGGTAAACATTAGAGACTGTAAAAATTGTTGAATAATAAATCAGTTCTTAATATAGAACTAAACTAAACCTAAAGCCTTTAGCTTGACTTTTAAAACTCTGAATTTTCAAAGTACAATCTACTTTCTGGTCATAGTTCTCATGTTTCTAAGATATCAATGTGCTAGATGACTTGATTTTTACAGTGAATTACATTTCTTATTTTAATTTTTTAACTGTTTTGATCTTTCCAAAGTTAGCTCTTTGGATTCCTCAATTTTTATTATTATTATTCAACAGATCTAATGACAACATCTTCATGAATCTTTGCACCCTCTCCCTAGTTGAAGGTAATATCTTCTGTGTTATACACATGTAATTGAATATATCCTGTCATTCTTATCCTTACTTGATTTGATGGGTGGTATTATGTATAATTGGGAATTATTATGTATAATTCATGATCCTCGCAATGGAAGAATATTCTTGAAATATTGTTTGTATTTGATTTCTTCTTTAACATAGTACCATACACAGAGTGAGCTTAAAGGAATGTTCATTAACTAATCTTTGCATGTGTTTGCAACCATTTTTTGTTATTTTGTTTTAGTGTGAGTTTCCATTTCCTTTTCTCCAGTTATAATATTCAAGTTTGAGCAGAAAAGAGTAAAAAAGGTAAGGGAAATACAAGAATTTGAACACAAGGAGGAATCATGTACAGGAGGAAGAAGCAGTGTAGACAAGAGAGAGTGCAGGGAGGATGCAGTGACTGCTGAATTAGAAGGATGTTGTATGAGTGCTTGCTTTGCACAGTAGTGGCCTAACTGAAGCACATGCATAATGAAACCATGCAAAGAGAGAATATGGTTCTAATATGCACAACATTAATTGAATGTAGCACTGTGTGAGCCAGGACTATCTAAACTTTTATTTCTCTTCCTCTCCAAGTTATTTTTATTTAATGATGAAAGGCTTCACATTAAATTAAAGGAATAATAATTGGCACTGATTTAGAGGTCTTGAGATCCCCAAACCATACCAGTAATCTGAACACATTATCTCTGGGGCTTCAAGGATTAAAGTATGATTACTCATTGGAAATGACCAGCCAGGCAAGGAGGAAAACTATGATGTATAAAAGTTCACAAGGCACTTTCATGTATGATGCTGAGTCAACAAGTATAATGTATTGACTGTAGTGCCTACACCAAATTACAAATCCATTAAATGTTGATTATAACTATTATTATTGCCATTATCATTACCAGTAGCATTAGCCCTCTGGGGTTGGTAACTTTCTTGTCAGTGAAGCCTGTCTGACTTATTATCCTTGAATCACTACTGATTACCAATCCCTTCTTAAGAAAATTAACTTTACTGCAATGACAAGATTCACACTCAGCCCAATGAAAATAACTTCAGTTCTTCTCTCTCAATCTCTCTCTCTCACTCTTGCCCTTGCTCTCTCTCTAGCTCTAGTTCTTCATGGGTTCAATATCAGAGGACAGAGTAAAAAATGACAACTTCAAACCATGCCAATCTTAGAGACATGTCGTACACCATGATTGGAATCCCAGGAATGGAAGCTGTACATACATGGATCTCCATCCCTGTCTGTTCCATGTATATAGTTGCTCTTGGAGGCAGTACTCTCTTATTATTCCTGATCTTCACTGAGCTTCATCTTCATGAACCCATATACCTTTTCTTCTCTAAGATGGCCCTGGTGGATATCTTTCTCTCCTCAGTTACCATACCAAAGATGCTAGCTATCTTCTGGTTCCAAGATTTGGGTATTTCTTTTGGTAGCTGTGTGTCCCAGGTGTTTTTTCTCCACTTCATCTTTGTGGCGAGTCTGCCATATTATTGTCTGTGGCATTCAACCACTATGTAGCCATCTGTTACCCACTAAGGTATATAATATTACCATTCTAACCCCCTCAGTCATTAGAAAAATGGATATTGCATCTGTGATTAGGAGTTTCTTCATCTACTTCCCCTTGGTTTTTCTGGTTTATCAGCTTACTTAGTGTGGGAGGCATTGCCACTCATACTGTAAACATATGACCATTGCCAGGCTATCCTGTGATGGCATCAAAGTCAGCATCTACTATGGGGTGATTGTGCCCCTATTTTCCACATGCCTGGATATGGTGCTTACCATCATCCTATGCCCTTATACTCTGTACTGTGTTTAGAATTACTTCCCAAGGAGCTCCACTCAAGGTTCTGAGTATCTGTGGCTCCCATGCCTGTGTTACGATATATTCTATACCTCAGTCTTATTTTCATTCTTTGCTTGCTGATTTAGGAACCACAACATACCACTTCATGTACATATTCTTCTTGTAGTCTCTATGTGGTGGTACCACCCACCCTGAACCCCATAATTTATGGTGTTAAGACCAAGAAAATTCAGGAGAAGTTTCTCTAGATCTTTTCTTTGAACAACAAGTTTTGCTGATGTTGGCTGAACAGCACAGTCTTCATTTTTCTGTGTAACTCCACTAATTGAAGAGTACCTGCAATTATACTAAACACCTTAAATCATGCCAGAGTTAGGAGAGAATAATAACAGTAAAAGTTTAAGTAAATGAGATCAAGAGTGAAATCTTACTCTTTTTGTGATTTTCTTCAGGACAATATCAGACCAAGAATACCTTAGATCCTGTGTAATATTGAGTTTTGTTACAACAGGCATAAAGTATAATTTATTTAGTCCAATCATTTTCATGTAATTAATCAGGAAATACTAGCTTTATGCATTAGAATACATTGTAGGCTTATTGTCTGCCCCCCAAAAGAAAAAAAGAATACATTGTAGGCTTGCGGCTAAGATGGCAACCTCTAAATCAGACTGCCAAAAATCAAAATCTCTGCTCTGATTCTAAGTAGAAAATCTTATAAAAGTTATTCTGTCTATGTATCAATCTTTTAAAATTGAGAAAATATATAATATCAGAAATGTAATTACTATTCAATAAATGTTAGTAATCACTTATAAATATAGTAGTAAAATTTAGTTTGCACATTTTCAGGGTCATGTTGGGTTAAAAATTTATTTAAATATGGTAAAGTGGAAAAAAGCTTAACTGAGGCCAAAATATGTTAGCATTACTTTATTAGTCAAAAGTTGCCAAAATTGGGACATATTACCATAAAGAAAAAGTTAGTTGATACCCTCAGAATATATATATATATATATGTATTTTCCCCATATACAAATATATAAATATTTAAATTCCACATATATTCTATTTATTTTAAATACTATATATACATGTATATATTGTATATCTATACCAAAATCTTTTGTCTTTTATATGCTATTGTTTTTTTCTTTTAGTAGAGTCCTAATGTTATTCTGTCATTATGTGCTTCTGTTGGAGGGTACCAGCTAGAGCTAGTGTAGGGAGGAAGGAGGTTGGGAAGCAAAGGATGTTCATTTTATACACAAAAGAGGAGTAGTGGGCCCTCTTTGAGCGTGAGATGGGGAGGAGAAACACAGATGGAAGGGAGGAATAAGGAAGTTACAATTTTCAAAGGTCCCAGTTTCAGTTGTATACTCTCAGGCCCTCATTCAAAGCTTCAGGGCATGAAAGGATAGAAACTCAATGTGTTGTACTGGGAAGCAAAAAGCGGAGGGAGGTTAATACCCTATTTTCTGCTTAAATATCTGAGGAAAATGTCCTTGTAAGATACCTCATGCCAACTTGAGAGAGCAGCATCAGAGCAGAAATTATCATGTGGCATATTCAGTCAGAAGTCTGTTTTCCTTCTCTTCTACAAGGCAGAAAATGGGTTTAGGAGCTCTTCACAGCACTGTAAGGAACAAACATCGTGGCTGATGCTGAGAAGTGTAGTTGCCAGGAGAGTTGCTTTGGCTAGGGAAACATGATCCCATAGTCAAGGACCAAAAAATGAAATGTCAGAGTCCCGGAAGTAAGAGAAAATAAGCCAGGTTTCGGGGTTTATAGAGTGAACATCAACATTAGGAATGGGTCACTAAGTGAATTCAAGAGAAAATACTGAGTCCACATTCAGCAGACAGTGCTGACTCAGTGGAGGTAAGATAAGTTTCATTCAATGTAGTCAGCCAGATAATACAAATTTAGAGTGGAATCTCATCCAGTTCTCTCATCCAATTCCTCAGGGACATGTGGGTTCCCCTTTAGTGCCGGCGGTAAAAAACTTGGATTGGGGGAGGGGAGTGAGTGGCACAGACTCAAGGAGAAAAGAAACAGTCTAACAGAGATTATCAATGTCCAATTAACAGAAAAGTTGTTGAAATAAATTGGGTTACACCGTAGTAAAGATACTTTTTAAACTCAAAAGTTTTAGTTGAACTTCAAGTGGAAGGTTGAAATTCAGACAACTATTGACAAAGATAGGGACTCTTGGAACAAGATAATGCTAAAAAATGAAAAACAAAACTCACCACATCTGACTTTTCAAGTATGAAGTACAGAGCCTATTACATAAGATTTTGGTATATCATAATACTGGCGAAGAGAGGAATGGCAGATTAAGGAATTCATTTGAAAATTATATTTACATCAATATGCAATTTAAAACTCTTAACTCCCACTGTGACCACCACCACCACCACCACCAAACCCACAGGATGGTGGGGCAGTAACGGTAATGTAAAGTAAAGCAGTAGAAGAGTAGTGAAAATCCATGTCCCTAAACTGTTCCACCATTATTTTCTACAAATTTAAAATGCTTTTCTCTCAATTTCCTCATCTGTACAATTAAATGATTATGATTTACTTCATAAATTTGTTCTGCGGAGTAATAGTAAGAATCACTACTGAGTGCTTCCATGGTGACTGGCGTATAATAGGCATTTGATAAATATAAACTAAGCATTATTTTATGACTATTATTATTACTGTGATAGTTGTATTATTAATTGTAAGGGTATAAACATTAAAAATAAACTATACCAATTTTGTGGAAATACTTCAATATCCATAGCTGTGTATGCTTTCAACAGCTTTATTCTCAATCAAAATTATTAACTACCAAAATGCCAGTCAACTGATGAATAAATAAATTTGCAGTATGTGATACAAAAACTAGGATTTAAGGATAAACTGTGGATACAGACAACAAAAGTGAATGTCAAAAGCATTACTGCAAGTGAAAGACTCCAGACATAAAAGATAATTAAGTAATTTATGATTTAATTTACATGATTTACTCTTCAAAGCAAACTGTGTGACAGAAATCAGATTAGTGGTTGCCAGGCACTTGCGGTTGTAGGAGAAGACTGATCACAACGAAGTAAAAAAGGTACTTTTGGGAGTGATAAAATGATTCCATACTTGATTGTAGTGGTGATTATATAATTGTAAATATTTTCCTAAGCTTATCAAACTGTGAGTGTATAACTAAACAGAGTGAATTAATGTTTGTAATTGTTGAATATACCTCAAAAAAACTTCCCTTTAATATGTTAAGTAACTTATGTAAATATCATTTTGACAATATTTTGAGGAAACTTACATATACTAACAGTCCAAATGTATGCACTATATTACCATCTGTGATTTAATTTGATGATTTTTCTACTTTTATTTTGTATATCAATGTTTTATAATGATTGCTTGACAATTTAATAGAGTTTATATTAAAAAGTACAGAAGGAAGTTTAGAAATAAAGCTGTCATGTGATTTGAAACTGAAATAGAAAATACAGGGTCCAGTGGAAGTAAAACCTGCTTGGGTGTGGCTGGTAGGGTAATAATATGGATGTAACAATTTATAGTTTTAATTTGAACTTTTCACCTAAAATGTCATATGGTGTGCTTGAGTGTGATGTTATATTACAGAGTTACATGCTTATGATTTTGTGATATAAGGGAAGTGTTATCTGTGCTGGACCCTGTATATCTGCATCACATTCCCTACTATCTCCTAAAAGTAGGACATATCGTTTAACCTCTGTGTGGTTTAAACTGTCCGTGTATGTAATAGAAAATAATATCTACCACAGACTGTAGATGGAGAAATAAATTAGACATATACTTATATTACATGGCCTTAGTAATATCCTATGCTCTTCTGCTTTTTAATAGTTCATTTTTATTGCATGTTTTCCCATTACCATTTATCCCTCCCATGTCCCATTCCACCTCTGCCCCCCACCACAATCATCACACTATTGTCTGTGTCTATTAGATCTTTTTCTTTTTTGCTCAATCCTTCCACCCCCTGCCCTACACCCACCCCCCACTGAGCTGTCAGTCTGCTCTCCATCTATGAGTCTGTCTCTATTTTGCCTGTTAGTTCAGTTTGTTTATTAGATTCCACACATGAGTGAAATCCTTTGGTACTTGTCTTTCCACAACTGGCTTATTTCAGTTGAGACTAAGATTTAAATGAGATATGGACTCTTAATAAACATTTTCACGTGGTTTTCAAATGGTAGTTGCTATTGGCATTATTATTTAGATAAACAAACTGACCACAAAAACAGTTTTCCTGCTCTGGCGATTACTGTTGTCTACATCTCCAATTCAATTACTATTCATAGTATCAAATACAAAATAATACAAGAGAGGAACGAGTGTTTGGGCAAATAGGATCACAGTAGTTTTTTGTTATTTGTTTGTTCCACTACTTTTTAAATAGTCCAAAAAATCCAGCTTCCCTGTGATACTTACTCCATTACATTGTCATGTGGCAAAATTGGGTAGCATGGCTGGTGGCTAAACAATAAGCAAGAATATTGCCTAGAGCACTAAGACAATCACCGGTCCCTTAATAATTACCTGAAGGACTTTAACTTGTAAAATTTACATTTTCCACATTGGGTGAATCCAAAACTATCCTCACTCAAGTGGCCATAGTATGATATAAATTTTAATAGCTAATGTGCCTCATACATTAATATGATTCTCAGCCTATTATATACATATGTCTATAATGATTTATATAAATGATTATAATATAACCCATGTCAATGTCGCTGACAGGGTGGATGTGGGAAAAAGTGAAAGAATTTGCAACGTATAAAACATTATCCAAGTAGAAGTCATTAACATTTATTTTTAATTATACACTGATTCTTACCCTTTTGATCTTCTCCTGTTGACTTTTAAATACAGGCACATTTGATATCAACACATGTGTTTCAAGTGAAACAGTCTCTGGACTCTCCTTCGTATTTGCTGGGTCTTGATGCTGTAAATAATGGGGTTCATCAAGGGAGGAAAAAGGATATAGATGTTGCCCATGAACACATGAACCAAAGGTGAGAGGTGTTTCCCAAAGCGATGTACCATGGTCAGACCAATGATTGGGATGTAGAAAACTGAAACGGCACAGATGTGCGATACGCAGGTCTGCAAGGACTTGACCCTCTCCTCCTGTGATGCAATGGCTAAGACCGCGTGCAAGATCATGCCATAGGACACAAGGATGAGCACTGCATCCAGCAGCAGGGTGCTGATCACAAGGGCCAGACCATAGACGCTGTTGAAGCGGATATCCGAGCAGGCCATTCGGATTAAGTCCTGGTGCAGGCAGAAGGAGTGAGAAAGGACATGGGGAGCGCAATAATTTAAGAACTTTAGGCGAATGATGACTGGAGGTATGAGTAAAGTACTTCTACATAAGATTACCACCCCAATTTTCATGATTTTGTCATTAGTTAGGATGGAGGAGTAGCGCAGTGGGTGGCAAATGGCAATGTAGCGATCAAAGGCCATAGCGAGGAGGACAGAGGACTCCATAAAGGACAGACCATGGATGAAATAGGACTGGGCAATGCAGGCATCCAGGCTGATTTCTCGAGTGAACCCCCACAGGACCCCCAGCACCGTGTGCACTGTGGACAGCCCCATGCACAGGTCGGTGAGGGCCAGCATGGCCAGGAGGTAGAACATGGGCTGGTGCAGGCTTGGCTCCGTGCGGATCACATGCAGCACCAGGCAGTTCCCCCAAAAGACCATAGCATAGATGGAGGAAAAGGAGATGGAGAACCAGAGATAGTTGACTTCTAGGCCAGAGAAACCAGTGAGAGTAAATCTGGAACTACTGTAGTTTGAGGCAGAGATAGCAGACATTAAGGGAGAATTGAAATATTTCTAGAGATGTGGCAATTTAGATCATTTTATGATCCTCTAATTTCTAGTAATGTTTGTCTGCTTTTGAAAATAAAATAAAATAAAATAAAATAAAAGTTTCTTTAGTTTAATAAACTCAGCAAAATAGAAACCTGATTCTTTACCTTTTATGGTAAAACCCCTTTCTCTAGACATACATTTTTCCACTGCTGGTGACAAGCAATGCCTGGAGAACAGGGAGTTTTATGCAGAAACAATGATCTCAATGTGCATTTGGGATTTAGATTTGGGGTTGGACTTCTGGGATTTTCTGTTTCTTTCTAGAGTAAGATAATGTGTGATCACAGGTGTTTACTCATTTCATGGTTGGTAGCATCCTCAAGAAAGAGTGACGTGGGTAATTTTTCTCTTGGGTACCACAGCTCTTCCTTTCACTATCCCCAAAGTGTTATAAGATCCCAAATAGAATGGACTGGCTAATTCAAGCTAACTTTGCAGACCTAAAATTTAGGTAAGAGCAACTTAACAAAGTACAATCAGAACTTTTTTTTTTTGTACACTTCACATTGCCCCTCTCTAAATGATTTACCCTTGTACAATTGTTTTAGTTATACTTTTTCTTCTCTGTATTCCGTGTTTTTCTTCTCTATTTTCATCCATTTCTTTATATCTCATACAGGATTTCTACGTTTTCTGATCCTCACAATAACTGAACCTAATTTTTTCTATATTATATAAATGACATACATTTTAAACTGGAAAGTATTAGACCAATATTTGGTCTTAGGTACTAGCTAGAAATTGAATGACCAGGTCATATGGTAAATATCTACTTAATTTTCTAATATGGTGTCCACCTGCCTTTTAAAGCAACAGCACCACGTGACACTCTGACCAGCAGTGTAAGAGAATTACAGTTCCTCCATCTCTTGGCCAATATTTGGTGTGGTCAGATTTTCTAAGCTTGTTTTATTTTGCTTTGTTATATTGATAGACATGTAGTGATATATCATTGCTTTAAATTTAAATTACAGTCCTCATGAAAAATACTTTCAATGCACTTTTCATATGCTTATTTGTCATATATCCATCTTCTTGATGAAGTACCTGCTGTAATAGTTTTCCTTTTCTGGTGACTTTGTTTCCTTCTTAGTGAGGTTGGAAAGTTCTTTAGATATTTTAATTACAAAACCCTTAGCAGATACATAATTTGCAAGTTGTTATTTTCAGTTTATAAATTATCCTATCTTTCTCTTAACTGTGACCAAAAAAAGTTTAATTAAAGAAAAATTTGATAGAGTCCAATCCATCTTTATTTTTAAAGGATTGTGCTGTTTTTGTTATATCTACAAACTCATTGTCAAACCCAAGATCACAGGATTTTCTTATATGTTTTCTTCTAGAAGTTTTACATTTTACCTTTAGGTCAATAATCCATTTTGAGTTAATTTTTACATATGAGGGGGGATCCCCCTCAAAAAAAGAATTATCTTCTGGATGGTGGACTATTTGTAGTACAAGCTTCCCTTGCCAGATGAGTGTTCTAGGAACCTGCCTGTATCTGTGAACCAACTGGCATTGTTGTGAGAGACTGCGTTTGACTGCAGTGAAATATTTTTGAAGAGTTTTTCAACGTATTGATTGATTTCATGATGGGTGATTTATGAGCTCACCTGCCCACAACTCCTGGAGTGTTCAGCAGTTTTTGATCAAAAACAGCTTGACCCCCATGCCCTACCCTTTCTATTCACCTGATCTTGCCCCTAGCAACTTTTTTTGTTTCTTTGTTTCCCTGGATGAAAACAGTCCTCAAAGGGAAACACTTTGCAGATGCGGAAGGCCGTGAAACAAAAAAACAATGGGCAGAAACACTAAAAGTCATCAAAATCCGCAAGTTCAAAAACTGTTCTGAGCAGTGGAAAAAAAATGTCTAAATAGATGAATTGCATCAAATGGAGAGTACTTTGAAGGTGACTGAGGTTTAAACATGGAAGAATAAATTCACGGTTTTCTAAAAAATAAATTCCATTTTCGGGTTCCCTTCTTGTAAGGTGTCAAGATTATTTTTAAAAAGACTATCCTTTCTCAATAGAATTATCTTTAAACTTGTGCCAAAAATTAGTTGCATATGTTGATGTGGTCTATCTGAGCTCTCTATTCTGTTCTATTAACCTATGTTTTTACTTTCACAAATATACTCTGCCTCATTTCTGTGTCTTTAAAAGTCTTGAATTGAGCAGAGTGAGTCTTTCAAAATTGTTTTTCTTTTCCACACTTGTTTTGGCTACTCTAGTTCATTTGCCTTCACATATAAATATTAGAATACTCTTATCAATATGTGCACATAGGTTGCTGAGTATTCATTATGATTTTGTTGAATCTAAAAATCAAATTTTTGAGGATTGACATGCCTTCCAATCCATGAAAATAAAATATTTCCCAATTTATGTGTGTATTCTTTGATTTTTCCATTGGGATTATGGAGCTTTCCTTCCCTAGATTTTGAACATTTATTTTTTCATATTTAATTCTGAATAGTTGACTTTTAATGCAATTATAATAGTATTATTTAAATTTCGAAATCAAGTTGTTAGATTTCTGCTTTTAGTTCTGATATGTGAAGACTTTGGAAGTTATCTCTCCCATTTTTACAACAAAAATAAAAACTGAATAAACTAAAACTCATTATTTTACTTGAACCCAGCAGAGAATTAAAGTTACAGAGTAAACCACCACCCAGAAATACAGAGAGAAAATTAAATAAAGAGAATGACAACCTTCACTAGTTTGTTTACAATAGAGGCTGAGGGAGCCATAAGTTGGGAGAAACGCTTAACCAGAATTTTTTATAAATTCCCGGGTACTCAGGATGGAAGAGTATGAGAGTGAGAAGCCTTTGGAGACTGTAATATTGTGATGGCTACAGACACAAGGAAAGTCCAAACATGTAGGGAATTTTTATTTGGGCTAAACTGATGACAATTGCTAGGAAGCATAATCTCAGCAGATTAAGAAAGTGCTTGGGAGAATGGCAGTTTTGCAGTTTACTTTATATGGTATGATTGGAAGAGGAGGAGACATAAGGGACGGTTACATGAAATTTGTTGGTGGCAGATCAGTTAGGTGGGAGAAAGTAAAGCAGTGGAACCTCTGAGACTGGATAAACAGTAAAACGGAGAGACACGTGCTACTTTATAGCGGTGGTTAGAGGATAGTTAACCATGAACACTTACAGCATGTAGAGATGGTATATTCTAGAACCAGATAACAATGAAGCCTTCTGTGGTGTAGTGTACTGGTGGCAGGAGATTGTGCCCTGAGTGATCTGGGAGAAAAGGGGATTACTCTGACATTCCAAAGATACCTATAAAGGTAGATATAAAAAGACAATAGACAGGCTCAGTTAAAATAAAGAGTAACCTTTGTCAAGGAAGATCCCAACCTAGGACATGAATGCTTGCCAAGACTCGCTTTTAGTTAGGACATTTTGATTTCAGACCATCCTGTGTGGTTGCTTTAGGTCTCTGAGTTTTGTAAGGCCTTCATGTAGGCCTTTCTGAGCTTGTCAGGCTTAGTATGTAGGTTCCTTTCTTTCTTATTTATTTATTTTTTGTTCACAATACATTTATAAACTCTACATCCAAGAACCCACTCCCTGAAAAAAACAATTCTCACAATGAGAAACCAAGAAAAAAAGTCATCTTCTATCTAGCAGGTGGAGCGTAAAGATAACTTCTTTGAAATACATCCGTATATCCAGTGTGCTGTCCATAATAAAGGTCTACTGTCCAGTGACAAAGGCTTTCCCAGAGCCTAGTTTAGAAGAGAGAAGGGGAGTTACTCACCTTCAGCCCCTCTAGCTGTCATGTCTCACTTTAGAAGGGAGGAGGAAGCAAATGAACAGAAGTGAATGTCACAACCTCAATCTCACTAAAAGATGGAGATTTAGTGTAAGATTAAAAATAGGTTTCCCTCCTTTGAGTTACTATTTTCTGTCCCTTAAATAGCCAGAATATCAGAAAGGACATAGGTCACCTGAACAACATTATCAATTAACTTTATGTCATTGTTATAATTGATATTTATTCTTAAATTTTTAATTATATTTCTTTGATTATGCCATTATAGTTGTCCTGCTTTTTCTTCTTTTTCCCCCTTCCACCCAGCAACCCCATTCCCTCAGACGATCCCCCTACTGTTACTTATGTCCATGGGTCATGCATGCAAGTTCTTTGGCTACTCCATTTCCTATGCTGTACTTGGACATCCCCATAGTTATTTCGTAACTACCTATTTTTCTTAATTCTCTTACCTCTTCACCCATTCTCCCACACCCCCTCCCATCTGTCAGCCATCAAAATGTTCTCCGTACCCATGATTTGGTCTCTGTTCTTACTTGTTTAGTTTGTTTTTTAGATTCAATCATTGATAGATATGTATTTTTTTGCCATTTTATTGTTCATGGTTTTGATCTTCTTCTTTTTCTTAAATAAATCCCTTTAATATTTCATATAATAATGGTTTGGTGATGATAAACTCCTTTAGTTTTTTCTTGTCTGGGAAGCCCTTTATCTCCTGTTTTATTCTAAATGATAGCTTTGCTGGATAGAGCAATCTTGACTGTTGTTCCCTGATTTTCATGACTTTGAACATTTCTTGCCAATCCCTTCTAGCCTGAAAAGTTTCTTTTGAAGAAATCAGCTCACAGTCTTATGCCAATCCCCCATAGGTAACTAACTTCTACTCTCTTGCTGCTTTTAAGATTCTCTCTTTATCTTTAACCTTTGGCATTTTCCTTATGATGTGCCTTGGAGTGGGCCTCTTTGTATCCATCTTTTTTGGGACTCCCTGTGCTTCCTGGACTTGCATGTCTATCTCCTTCACCAAGTCAGGGAAGTTTTCTTTCATTACTTTTTCAAATAGAGTTCCAGTGTGTTGCTCTCTTTTTTCTCCTTCTGCCACCCCGTATGATGTGAACATTGGACCTCTTGAAGTTGTCCCAGATGTTTCTTACACTATCCTCATTTTTTTGGTTTCTTTTTTCTGCTTGTTGTTCTGATTGGTTGTTTTTTGCTTCCTTATGTTCCAAATCACTGATTTGATTCTCAGCTTCATCCACTCTACTGTTGTATCCTTATAAATTGTTCTTTATTTCAATTAGTATGTTCTTCATTTCTGATTGAATCTTTTTTATGCCGTTGAGGTCCTCACTAAGTTCCTTGAGCATCATTATAACCAATGTTTTGAAGTCTGCATCTGATAGAGTGCTTATTTCCATTTTGTTTAGCTTTTTTCTGGAGTTTTGATCTGTTATTTCATTTGGACTTGTTTCTTTGTCTTCTCTTCTCATTTGGCTGCCTCCCTATCTTTGTTTCTATGTATTAGGTAGAACTGCTTTGATTCTCTGTCTTGGTAATGTGGCCTAATGAAATAGCTGTCCCGTAGGGTCCAGTGTCACAGCCTCTCCTATTACTGAAGCTGGGTACATGCAGTGCACCCTTCATGTGGGGTGAGTACACCCTTCTCTTGTAGTTGAGACTTGGTTACTGTTGGCAGATCAATGGGAGGGATTTACTCAGGCCAGTCAGCTGCAAGAATTGGCTGTTACTACTGACCACCAATCTCTGCCCTCTGTGGAGGATCACCTGTGGAGGATCAGGGTGGTGGTGCTCTGACATGGCCTGTAGCTGCTCCTTGGGTACACTGGCCCTGGGGTTTCCTGGGTTGTGCAGGGTAAGTTCAGCCCCCACCTGTGTTTTGCCCACGGCCACCCTGCCTGAGCTATAAAGCAATCTGAGAAGGCTGCTACTTGTGCTGGGTAAAGTCAAGCTGTGTTTCTAGGCCGGTTGCTGCTAGTGCCAGGCCTGGGACTCACTGAGGTCAGCTGTTTCTTGTCTGAGAGGTTTTAGGAAATTGTGAAGTGGAAACCAAGACCAGCCATAAGTTGGGTGGGTTGGAGTCTCTGGGGATCTCCAAGATGAGTCGAACAGTGTCAACCAGGTTAATGGAGTCTCAGATATGGCACCAGCCTACTGGTTCAGTCTGGATGGATGTGGTTTCTTTAATTTCATGGTTGTCAGATTTCCATTCAACTAGATTTCTGATGGTTCTGATTGATGGTTATTTTATATTTTTGTTGAAGTTTTGATGTGGTTGAGTGAAGAGGCAAGCCATGTCCATCCCCATCACCATCTTGAGCAGAAGTGTTATAATTGCTTTTTATTGATGCTACCTATTAATAGCCCAAGAAACATTCTCTTCAAGCACAAATGGAACATTCAGTGAGATAGGCCACATCTTGAGCCATAAGATCTATCTTAACGTAATCAAAATATCAAAAATCACCTGAAGTGACCACAGTGGGATTAAAGTAGAAAAACTAGAAAACCATTATTTTGGGGGCAGACATGAAAACATCTTGTGCACTGGTGTGTGTGTGTGTGTGTGTGTGTGTGTGTGTGTGTGTGAGGGAGAGAGAGAGAGAGGGGGAGAGAGAGAGAGAGGCAGTATTGAGGAAGGAAATCAGCAATGAGCCAGAGAATAGCCCAAATGACTTGAGGAAGGTCCATGTGAAGGAGCAATCCATCGTGAGATGTCAGATATTAAGCATAATTAGGAGCACTTCTATTATGAGAATGGGGGGATAACTTTCTAGCATGAGGAATCAGAACCCAGGTGGAGAGAACAGGGCATTTATAAGGAGAAGATGTGGGAATAACAGACTTTGAGCAGGATTTGGAAGGCAGATTCATCTGTGGAGCTGTCTGGGGTGGGGAGTCAGAGCCGAGGCAGGAAGAAAATGGCATTGCACACGTGGGCTTTTTCAGTGTGCGGAGTGAGAGCCGGAGGGAGTAGAGGACAGAATTCTACTGGGGGATGGGGGCAATCAGCACAGAGTGTGGGACCCCAAGTGGGGTGAGGAATAACACATGGGCAGGGTGTCAGAGTCCAACTTGAATCAGTATCTATACAAGGCATATTCAGTAATGCAAATGTAGAGTCATATACAACAAGGAGAGTGATCCAGTGCATAAATAAATTAAAATTAATGAGAGCCAGTTTTTTCACTGTTGAAGACAAATATCACCGAAAGGAAAAATACTAAAACGAAACCTGGTTTTTAGTTTTCTTTGTCGTTTTTTAATTGTTGTTCAGTTACAGTAGTGCCCATTTTTTCCCCTTTACTCTCTCCTACTCTACCCACACCTCCACATTCCACATTCAATCCTCCCCCCACCCCGTTGTCTTTGTCCATGAGTCCTTTATACATGTTCCTTGACTTGACCCTTCCCCTTCTTCCCCCCATTATTCCCCTCCCCCCTCCCCTCTGGTCACTGTCAGTTTGTTGTTTATGTCCATGTCTCTGGTCTATTTTACTCACTTGTTTGTTTTGTTGATTACAGGTGAGGTCATATGGTGTTTGCCTTTTACTGCCTGGCTTATTTCACTTAGCATAATGCTCTCCAGTTGTTTTTATTTTTAAATTAGGATTGAAAGTGCAGTCAGTCCTCATTATTCACAGATTCTATATTTGCAAATTCACCTCCTTGCTAAAATTTATTTATAACCTCCAAATTCATGCTACGGGTTTTTGTGGTCATTTGTGGACATGCACAGAGTGGCAACAATTTTGAGTTTCCTGATTTGCATGTTCCTAGCTGAGGTCCAGCAAGGTGGTACTGCTCCTGTTGCTTCGACTCACATGCTGTAAAAAGTTGTTCTCTTCACAGTCTATTTAGTGACATCTTTTACACATGTCCATGCTTTTGGTGGTAGTTTTGTATTTTGAAATGGCTTCCAAGCATCATGCTGAGGTGCTGCCTTGTGGTCCTAAGAGCAAGAAGGCTGTGCTGTGCCCTACAAAAAAAATACCTGTGTGAGGTGAACTTCCGTCAGGCATGATTCACAGCACTCTTGTATGTGAGTTCAATATACATGAATCAACAACATGGTACATTGTGATACAGGAAGAGAAAATCCCCTGGTCTCTACAAAATTACTCTCCAGAAATGAGAGTAACATCTTCAGTGCATGAAGTCATGAAAAAGCTGCAAAGGCAGCTACATTTGTGGATACATGAGATGGCAACTGATGAAAACGGCATTGTGGTCAGGTTAAAAGCCAAAGAAATTTATGGTCCCAGGGTTAGAGAAATGTTAGCCTTTCTTAACTAGTGCTGGTTGGCTTGCATGCTTCAAGCAGCAATATGGCAAGGAAAATGGTGAACTTCAGGAAAGGAAGATTCTACAGATCAGGAAGATGCAAAATTTAAAAATAAAATACCTGCTAACTGCGATACTGGAAAAAGGTTTTGTAAATGAGCAGATTTTCAGCACCGATGAGACAGGTTGTTTTACAGGGACATTGGCAAGTGAACTTGTACATATATCACGGTAGCATTTCTGTTGAATGCTGTTACATGTCTGGTTTGGGTGATTTGTGCCTTGCTTTGGGATGCTGTCCTTATTCTCACCTCCTGTGTTTTCATCTTGTATTCAGTGCTGGAAGTTGCATCTCTGGAAGAGATGCTCAAGTCTTTGCAGACCTGTGTTTCCCACATCTCTGCTGTCCTGGTTCTCTATGTTCCCATCGTTGGTCTCACCGTGGTACATCGCTTTGGTAAGCACCTCTCACCTTTGATTCATGTTCTTACGGGCAACATTTATATTCTCTTTCCACCCCTGATGAGTTCAGTCATTTATAGTGTAAAGACCCAGCAGATCTGAAGCCGGGTGAAGAAATGGTTTTCTCTGAACTTGTAGTTGAACCCTTGAATTTTATTCAGTAAAATGCTTTAAGGTCAAAAAATAATATAAATAATATAATAATTTCTGGAAATTTGCTGGAGGATAATAATAACAATTATGTACATCATAATAAGTATCTTTGCATTGTACTGACATATTCTTGCACATGGGTGCCGTATGAAAATTGTGCTACCATGAATTTATCACTATTTTCATTTAAATCTAGACACAACTCCACCTAAAATTTTGGAAGCCTGCTTATTTGTCAGACTTTTCCAGTAATGGTGTTAATGTCTACATATACGATACAGTGAAATTGGACTTGCCACATATGTAAGAAGTGAGATAAATAACACCTGTATTTATGATGTTGAGCCTTCCCTCTCTCTGTTTTCCTATTAGTGACTACATGCCAGCATATTAAAGACATTTTGAATATAAAGATTTATAGCCCTTGTATTCCATGCTATTGGGTTGACCAAAAAGTCCATTTATATTTTCAGTAAAATAAAGGACATATTTTTCATTTTCACGAATAACTTTATTGATTTGGGTATTTTGAGTATGTTGGTTATCTCCCTTCTAGTGGGTAGAAGCCAGGGGTCCTGCTATGTCTTCCAATACATAAGACAGCCCCACAGCAAAGCACTGTTTGACCGAAATGTCAATAGTACCAAGAAACCTCACAAACTGCTTCTGACACATTCAGTCAGTCACTGCACCTTCTCCATATGCTGAACAAATCTTTTTCTGCATTTCAATTGTGATTCTGCCCTTCTTGAAATCATAAAGCATAATATACCAAAAACGTTGTGTGTTTTCTTCCATCTTCAATATTAAAATGGTTGCACAAAAGTTCACTGATTTTGATGTTTTGTAAAATGCACCCCGATATGACAGCTCTCATAATACAATCTAGCAAAATTGTTTTGAATGAAGTTAAAGACAACTAAGTGCTGCTAGAGTCATTGCATGGAAAAAACCACATGAATTTTTTTGCCAACCCAGTATTAATATATGACCTTACTGCATAGACATTGTCTATTATAAATTGTTCACTGAATATTTATAAATAGAATTTTTGTGGCATTTGGAATTCTTCATGAAATATTCAGAAAAAGAGTTTAGTTTAGAAACTATCGTGAAACATAATTGAGTCCTGTTAGTGGCCTCTCTTAGAGTAATGGTTGTGAGAACAGAAATACAATAATAGACATGAATAAAATTTAGATTATGTAAACATGCCTTACTAACTGGCTACGCATTGGTGAACAAAAATGGTTTTATAGTTGATGCTCCAGCACCTGGTTTGTCTGATAGAGTTGATGATGTGTGATTCAGTACAATACTAACAAATGGTATTTTTTATAAAAGGATTGTTATAAAAGGATTACAAGTATGTAACATTCTTTTTATTTTACATCATTTTGTCCTTCAAAAACCAAATACTGTTAAAGGAGTAGTTCTAGTTTTAGAGTTTTCTTATGAATTTAATTTCAAAGCTGTTTCCTTCATCTGCTCGTGCCTTCTACAATGAAGATAAAGAAGCTTGCCTAAAAACTTCCATCACATGCATTAATAGAAGGCTTCATTTATACACGTGTGCATGTGTGTGTGTGTGTAAAGCATTCATGATTGGCTCATACAGTTGTGGAAAGTTATGCCAGGTAGGCTAAGGATTTTATGATCAAGAACTCCAAATCCTTCATTTTACTGGTACAAGAAATAAGATCCAGAAAGGCCATAGCCATAAGTAATAGGAAGTATATTTATTAAAAATTTTATTAGAACTGACTCCAAAAACAGGCTAGGTGAGTGCCCCTCAACCGACCAGGAAGCCGGAAATACAAGTATAAATTAATTATATGTTCATCTGGACTATCCTTAGAAAGGAAGAATTATTAGAGCTTTAGAGTTCTCAAATTCATGTCGTGACTAATTTTTCAATGATAATAATGACAATGACAATAATTATAATCATTTATGAAAAATTTTTTCTTCCCTCAGCATCCAAGAACTTCCCTCCCCATGTCAACAACCCTTTTCTTAAGTAAAATAGCAAAGGCTACATTAACCACACATTAAATGTGTTTCAGAATGTTATAGGTAGAATAGTTGTAAACAAGTGTATTGGACATAGTATAGGGATGATGAATCAGTGTAACTCATTTTGTATAACAAAAATTAAAATGCCTGTTTCAGTCATTTTATGTGAATGACTATGTAGTTGATTTTATATATTAGGAATTGCTCAGCATTGATTGGTCAAAATTGACCACCACAAAGGTGATCTGTAGTGAGATTTGAAATGAGAAATTATCTAAGTGGAAAAATCCATGGAGTCTAACTAGATATCTCAAGAATATTTAGATTAGCTCTTGTTAGGGAGGGCACTCGACTTCCAGTTCTTTCTTCCAGCTTCATGAAGTTAAGTCATGAGCCTCTGGATATTCTGGTAATGGGGTACCAGAATCAGCACATGCTTCTTCTTCCTAATATTTGTGCATTCATTTTTAGAAGCCATGGAAATAGGGAACAAATATTAAATTGTATATGATGACATCTGTCGAGATGTGTACTGTTAACTCCATTCCTCAGGAGAATTGCATCACAGTCTTACCCAGCTGCTCATATTATATTTGTCCTCTATTTCTCTCACTGAAAACAATTTCTTTATAGCTACAAGTATGGCTTCACTAGCATGTCAATGCAAGCACATGAAAAGATTGAAGAAATGAGCTTGTGAGTATATGTTTTCTAGGCGATTCTGAGACCTACACAGAGAAATGTTAGAAAGGATCTAAGAGTGTGGGAAATCGCATCCTATATTTATACATGAGGAACTACTCTTATCATATTCTAAAAGGAGAATAATTAGTTGTCAGAATTTCACCTAAAACATAACAGTATAAAAAAGTAGTATTAAGTTCCTCTTGGTCTACATAGCACTTTCACCATTTGTTTTCCCTGCTGTCATCCATGGGAATCTCTTCAGATCTCTAACTACAGCACGTATATATCCTGACTTGAGCACGTATTTGAAGATAATACTGAAATAAAAACAGAGGAATCGTATACATTAGGGTACTCCGATTCTTAGCATTTTTCTTAAATTGATTCTTTACTTTTGCTAATTCTCACCCCCTTCTCCATGCAGATATTCACCTGAAAACAGAGCAAGTAAATTTGCATCTGCACTAAGTTTTATGCATTTTTTAACCTTAAACAGATAGCAGTAAAATAAAATATTAATTAATTCCTGTTATTATGTATTTAATAGTCATATGTTGAGGACAGAAAGAAAAAATTTAATTTTGTCTAGAGTATTAGGGCATTATTTTTAGAGAAGGTAATATTTGAGTTGGAAGTTTAATAAAACATGCATAATTGTCAGATGGGAAAAGCAAAGAGGGGCAGGAGAAAGTCTAAAGGAAACATTAGGAACACAGAAAAGTGTAAGAAAATAGGTGTAGAATTCTAAATTAGTTTACATAATTCCAGCATATATTTTATTAGGACTGACAGGATTTTATGGGCTATTTGGTAAATGTTATCAGTAATATTAATAGCATATGTGAAAATTGTGTCTCCTATTGCTAAGCATTTAGTCACTGAATGTATGACCAGATTTAAAGAAATTATTGGATATCCAATTTTCTTCTAGAGAAATTGAGGTGTTTTTTCTCATATATAATTATACATAATAGAAGATTTCTTTATGGGAGTCCTGGACCAGTTGAGATATACTGGCTATGTGACTGGCAAATGGGATGAAGTGAAGACACTTGAATCTAAAGTCCAAATTTGATTTTTTTACTACTTTTCCTTGCTCCCTGAAGTAGAGAAACTTCATCAAAATGGAACTGTTTAAGAGGCAGTTTAATACGTGTATCCTCTGTTCAGGTTACATTTATGTGGAGGTGATCTTTATTTACTCTTAATCAGTGGTTAGTGAGACTATGGGACTGGACAATACAGCTGGTCAGGGGGATAGACAGAGTGAGTGGAAAGGGAACCATAGAGAGGAGCACAGTCCTCAGTAGGATTCACAGCATCGACAGCATAAAGGGGATCAGACAGAAAAACAGGACGAGGGGATTTTGAGAAGGAAGAAAAACAGGGTAGAGTGTTTATACAAACAAAAACAAAATATGTTTTAAAGAGAAAATGATGTAAAACATTGCACAAACATCAGTTTAAAAGGGTCCTTTAAAAAGCCCACTGTGTTTAGATAGAGTTTCATTTTTATTTTTTCCCAGGAAAAAAACTTTAAAGAAATGTGGATGCAAAGGCATATGAAAATGGTTTGAAAAATCTTTTAAACTGATTAGCAAAATACAACAATTTACAGTGATTCATTCAGCATTACAGAGGCAATTAAAATGATGTAGAAAATTTTAGCAAGGAGAGATCACAGCAACTGTTATGAGAAAATGTGTTTAACCCTGAAATATATTTTATTAGAAATAAAATAATTTGTAAATGAACACATGATAAAAATACAGGGTTTGGAGAAAAAACTAACTAAACAAAGGAAGAAAATCTAATTTCTAGATTAGGAGTAAAGAATGTTAAGTAAATATCAGAATGTAATTAGGAGAATTAGGTGGAGGATACTCCTTTCCTACATGGCAGAGAGAAAGAATTGAGAGTTAGTAAAACTGTAACAAAAATCTTACAGTCAATAGAGATAAGTTATTAGAGAGTTTGAAGGAAAAGAAAAAGAATTTATGAATAGAAATGCCTAGAAATCAGCCAGGGATGTCAGAGCTGCATAAATTTTAGTGGCAACCTTTCCAGAATTGGGATTTTTTTCTAATATTACTGAGTTTCTTCATTGGAGATACTGAATTCATAGATTATAATGTGAGATCTTCAGGCACATAGTGGTAGATAATTAAAGGAACGAGGATATTGTGTCAGGCAGGCAAGGGGTAGTTAATGTGTTACAAGTTAGGGTACAATGTGAATCAGGAAGAAGTAGTAACGGCAGCAGTGGTAAACGAGGGGAACATTAGCCCCCCATCAAGAGCTTCTGTGAAGGTATGAGGAGTTGAAAATAAGAATTAATAAGGAAGAGATAAATATCCACAGAGACTGGTGTAAACATTCATCAGCAAAGATGAGTGGTGATTTAGAAAAACAAACAAATAACCTTTGAACTTGCAGCCCTATGGGACTAAGGGGGCAATGCAACAGGCTACATTTTAGGTGCATTTACAATTGGATATCCATGATGACTGAAAATAATTTTCTATAACCTTATTGAAGGAAGAAAATCTCTGGTCACCCAGCACAAGTCAAAAACGAACACCAAACAGGATGGGATAACAGAGTTCTAGGAGGAATTTGGAGGAATTGTCAGTCATTGAATGGATTTCTCTTTCCGGTCTATTTTTTTATGAAAATACAAACTGACTCCTCAGATGTTCACTTTTCGGTGGAATTAATTGTACACAAAGAAACCAAGTGGTCAAAAATAAATGTTCCTTAAAGAATAATATGAATTGTGAGGCTTTTGTGCTTTTACCAACTATAAGATTCTAGGATACCAGGGTATATACATCTTATCAGGGTAGGAATCTGCTTTCCCTTTGGCACCAAGTCATCCTCAGAACAGGGCTTCCTTCAGGCGGTGTTGGCTCTCACATGATGTGGTCATAGGCCAACTCTGGCTCTGTGAAAGCTAATAGAGAATACCAAAGAAAGTGTTTAGAGAGTGTGAAAAATTAAGGGTAGGTGAAAACACCATTTACCTGGAAACCAAACTTTTTTCTTCTCTCTTTGAAGAGAAGCAAGAATCAGTAATTATTACTGATATGTACTTAAATGAGCCTGATTGGACATATTTTCTAAATGATAGTGTGTGTGTGTGTGTGTGTGTGTGTGTGTGTGTGTGTGTGTGTGGTGAGATGGTAGCTGAATAGTCAGGATTAGGAGGTAAGAGTTAGTGAGAGAAATAGAAAAGGTCATAAATAGAATAATTAAATCAATCCAGAAAGTCAAGAAGTAGTTCTCATCCATGTAGATTTAGCAAATATATGAGAACCAAATGATAGAAAGACTACTAACTGGTGATTACATATTTATCTGCATCCTGGACTACCCAGTAATCACTTAAACAAATGCTTACGACAGCCGAGAAGTGAGGTTTTCAATGAACTGATTCTCCCATGCAGAAATAATCTTAAAGGAAACCATCTAACTTTTGCATATATGTGCATTTAGCATCCATTTAAAGAAGTATATATTCAGACTTAGCATTGCTGAAATTCAAGAAATGAGGTGATACTTTTTGTTCACATATCTGTATCTTGCCTTGGTGTAGCCCCTTTGAGTAGAGACTCTTGGAATAGCATTAAAGTGACTCAGAAAAATGACCAAGAATATTTATTGAAAATATCAATAAATCTTTTTTATCATAGATCAAGATAATTATTAGTTTAGAAATAGGATCTAGATGCATAACATAGTCTATGCATAGGACTAAATATTCCAGTGTAAAAATTGAAGTCCAACATAGTCAAATGAGTTCAATCTCATTTTGTGACAAGTCTGTAGCTTTTTTGTTTGCTTTTCCAGACCCTGGCAGGGAACCTCATTTATAGAAGATAGACAATAAAAAGATATTGAACTTAATTCTATATTAATGGTGTGCCTAATTTAAATATGAGAGAAAAATAAACTTTCAAGGAATTGTACTAATGCTTAAATATGAAAATTGCCAACAACTATGGATTTGTACCATAGACTACAACATCCACAGCAGAATGAATGGCAGTAAACAAGAAACTGATCTATCTAATAGTATTCCAGGTGCTTGTAAAAAATATGTTAAAACTGGTTATTTTTATCAGAAATCATATTATAAACTAACCAAATATCATTGCTTAAATATTTCATGGTATATTTGAAGTTTCATGTTCCTGGTTTTAATAATTTATGATTTATTTTACTAAAATAATATTGAATAATATCAGGTTTTTAATATACATATGAAAAATAGAAATATTAATTAATCACCTTGTGATACGAAAACAAATCTTCCTGGATAAAAAACCATAGCAACTTCTAATTTTTGGTTATTATTCTATTGGGTAATTATTTCCCTAGTTCAAATTTTACAGAAACCTAGGTGAGAATGAAAAATAGAAGAGAAATACTCAACACACACTGCCACCTGGAATCAGAAGCTCTAAGCCGCTGAGTGCTAAGCCAACATGTTCAAGCTCAATGGCACCGTCTTCATGCCCACAGTGCTGACACTCGTCGGGATCCCTGGTCTGGAGTCTGTTCAGCTCTGGATTGGCATTCCTTTCTGTGCCATGTACATCATTGCTCTGTTTGGGAATTCCCTGTTCCTGGTCATTATCAAATCTGAGTCCAGTCTCCATGAGCCCATGTATCTTTTCCTTGGAATGCTTGGAGCCACAGACATTGTTCTTAGTACTTGCATCTTACCCAAAATGCTAGGAATATTCTGGTTTCATCTGCCAAAGATATCCTTTCATGCCTGTCTCTTGCAGATGTGGTTCATCCACACCTTCCAGTGTATTGAGTCAGGTATTCTGCTGGCCATGGCCCTGGACCGCTATGTGGCCATCTGTGATCCTCTGAGACATGCAACCATTTTTACCCACCAATTTCTCATTCAGATTGGAGTTGGGGTGACACTTCGAGCAGCCCTCCTTGTAGCTCCATGTATCATCCTTATCAGATGCCGGCTGAAATATTACTGGACCACTGTGGTCACCCATTCATACTGTGAGCACATGGCCATTGTGAAGTTGGCAGCAGGAGACATTCGAATCAACAAAATCTATGGTCTATTTGTGGCTTTCAGTATACTTGGCTTTGACATAATCTTCATCACACTGTCCTACATTCAAATATTTACAACGGTCTTTAGTCTGCCTCAAAAGGAAGCCAGGCTCAAAGCATTTAACACATGCATTGCTCATATTTGTGTCTTTCTTGAGTTTTATCTCCTAGCTTTCTTCTCCTTCTTCACTCACAGGTTTGGGTTCCATATTCCACCTTACATTCATATTCTTCTGTCCAACCTTTACCTGCTTGTCCCACCTTTGCTCAATCCTATTGTGTATGGTGTGAAAACCAAACAGATTCGAGATCAAGTGTCCAAATTTTTTCACTCTATGGATACTGCTTCTTAATTTGTTATCATTTTATTTCAAATAACAACAATACTGAAAAAAACATTTTTTTAATATTTATTTTACATCATTTTTTAAATTTTTAAATTATAGTTGACATACATTATTATAATAGTTTTAGGTGTACACCCCAGTGATTGGACATTATATAACTTACAAGGTAATAAATTTCACACCCATCTGACAATATACATGGTTATTAGAATATTATTGTTTACATTCCCCGTGCTGTACTTTACATCCCCATGATTATTCATGAGAAAAACATCTTTGATGAGAGCCTGTGCTTTCTCAAGTTTATTGTGTACTAAAATATGAAATTCTATTTTTGCATTCCAGATAATAAGGCTCTGACTCTTATTGAATCACTATCACTTGTTTTGCATAGAGAATTAATTAAAACACACAAACTAATCATATTTTGCCCATACATGACATAAAAAGGAAAAATTATTTTTAAAAAATTGAAACAATTAGTTGTTAATGACAGACTTTTCTTAAAAGCAAAATTAAATATTAATGTTACTCTCTGTTTAAAAATATCATGGCATTTTTCCAACTACAGAAGAAATTCAGTGTAATGTATTGTAATTTAATGTGTATGAAACTAATTTTATAATTTATCTACTATTATTTATGATCACCCTTCATCCTAAAGTTTCTTCTTGAGTGGCTGTGAATTAATCATTAATTTGAGATTGTAATTCTTAATTTATGCATTGAATATAGTCAGAATTTCTTCTCCCCTCACAAGTATTTCACACAGCCTACCACAGGGGCATGTATGCTAGAGTCTTTAACATAAGTTACACTCCAGTACAGAAATTTGGATGGAACATGAAGGAAGTAGATGCATAATGATTAGCAGTTGACATGTTTGCTTTGTGTTAAGGTATTACAGATAAATTAAATAGTTTTTGAATTATCAAGTTTTATAACTATAGCTCTAAAGGAAAACAATCAGTTTTATATATAATGGTGTATATATTATATACATTAATTGTATTAAATGTATTATATACATTTAATTATGCTTATGGTCTCACTATTTTTGTGTGTCCCTGAAATTAACTTCCAAAGTAATTATCACACACAGTTTCCCATACAGAAGCTTGCATAGTGTTAATTAACTTTAATTTTAGAACGGATTTAGCTATAGATGTTTTTGTGGATTATTGAACAATGGTTCTTATAGAAACCTTACACAGAAAATTTAAATATAAAGGTCAGGTGCAGGACAATAAAGACAGCTGTTCAGGGACATTTGTGACTGTGGCTTTATGATACAACCAACTGGTGGCAAATGACAACCCTTAGAATATTTGTGGATGTGGAATTGGAACCTCTCCCTCATCTTTATACTACATCCTGGTTAGAACATGTTCAGACCATATCCTTTGATATGAGTCTGACGTGCTCACGTTCGGTGTGGCTGATGAAGTATAATGTCAGACTCTCTAGGGGCAAAAAGCAGCAGTTTCTTTATGTTAACGTGTTCTGGTTTGGGCCTTGATTTTTCTCATGGAATCAGGGTCATCTGCCCTACACGAAATTTTGTGGGGGTTTCACCATAACACTTTTCTGCCCTTTAATTCCTAAGCTTATCAACGATCCTGTGCAAAAGTCAGAAATTCTGAGTTAGGCTTTATTTTTCTTTAAGACATTATTCTCTTCAAAAAGTGTGTACATTTCTGTTACTTTTTTCTCCTCACATTCATTGTAACATACTCTCCACCTAGAGGCCCCACTCCTGATTCCTATATTGGTAAAGTGATCTTCATTCTCAAACATTTTGTGAAATTGTTTCCAAGATGCCTTACTGAGGTTTTCTTTTGTGCTCAGTATTGTTTTTTTAATAATCCATGTGGTTTGTACAGTTCAAACTATATTTTATTAAAATGTATCTATAATTTGGGGGATTACTCTGGATGCCTAATAATTTAATATTTATCAAATAATGCCACTGAACTTTTTGTCATGTATATGCCACTTAATAAATACTCAATAATTTGAACTGACTCTTTTATGGGCTTTAATGACTTTGTGTGATATCCCCTGAGAGAAGAAATTTTGAAGAATGGCCTGGGTGGGGAAATATATGTGTTAAAATCTACTTATATTAACCCTGGCCTGGTGGCTCAGTTGTTTAGAGCATTGTCCTATACACCAAAAGGTTGAGGGTTCCATCCCTGGTCAGAGCATATAGCTGGGTTGCAGGTTCGATCCCCAGTGTGGGTGTGTGTAGGAGGCAACTGATTGATGTTTCTCTCTCTCTCTCGCTCTCTCTCTTTCTCCCTTCCTTCCTCTCTCTATAAGGTCAATGAGCATATCCTCAGTGGAGGATAAAAAATATTTATGCTAATGTTTAATTAAAGGAATACTACTCTCTAGTATGGATATCTATTTGGCAGCTACAAGTTAGATGTGGAAACACCCTTGTCTATTTCATTTTCATATATCCAATGTCTAGTATGATGCTGGCCCTGGTATATACAGAATAAAATTTTATTTAATAAGTGCTATAATAAAATTACATTTATAATCTAATTTTATCCTTATATCAGTCCTTTATGATATTTAATGTATGTTAGACCTGATGAACCTGAAAACTGAGATTAATGAGTGGCCTGTTCCTTAACTTGGGGTAGAAATTACAAATACTGTAAAGGAGAAAAGTTGAATGAAATATGTCTGTTAAAAACATGAATGAACCTAAAGGTTTTCAATGTGTTATTCCAATATATTAAAAAATGCATGTAGACATTATTTATGTAATGCAGGTGTGGCTGTGCACATGAGCATGAGTGTGCTTGTGTAACGGTTGCATTCTTTAGCACCTTCTCTTCTGAGATGGCCCTTGACCCACAACTCTCCAATATCAATGAGCCTAAAGAATACTTTCATCATCCTTCTGCTGAGCAAATTCTAAGCATTATCACAAGGTCACATACTCAATTCTATGGATCTATAGATTTGTTAAATTCCATTTCAGTTGTCTTGAGCTTATCATATGAGCTACTTTGTTTCTGAATTTAAGGCATTAATGTCCTAAACTGTCTTTGTGTCTCTATCATTCTTCTCAAAGTAGATGTAAAATGCCTTGAAGGTAGGAAACAATTAATCTATGTCTTTGCAATGCCATAGAACCCAATGATGTGGGTTTCATTGAAACTTCTTCCCTCTCTGACTGTAAGCCCAGAGATGGCGCACATCACCAGGGTTTGCTGCAAGGTCTTAACCACTTTGGTTCCTCAAATCCTAAGGTATCTTCAAACAATACCACAAATCCTCTAGGATGAATCTTTCTAGTCCTGAAAACTGTGTCCAGTTCTTTAACTGAAATTCATATCCTTCTCTGAGGACCACCTTGCAAGTTCTGGAATACACCAAATTACTTTTGTTTAAGATCCTTATTTTTTTATTCATGCATTGTTAATACTATGTCATCAAAATATTACAAAGTTTTATCTTTATATTATTTTTCACTTACATAAAATTTTACCTGAATACAATGGCTAATGGAAAACATGGACTAAAGTTTCATTTTCTCTAATGTTGAGCAGGGCACTTCCATGGCATCTGAGAGAGGTACTGGTTATAGGATTTATTAATTTATTTTATATTACATCATCATACCCCCCAAATTTTTTTTAAAAGGCAGATTAAATTGTGTTGACCACAGGGTATATAATTCATCATTTGCTCATTTCACAGGAGAATTGTATCCTAGCCTTGACAAAGTTCTGATAATACATTTGTCTTTTTGAAAATTATTTGTTTATAACTGCTTGTTTAGTTATCTTTCTACAATCCTCCCTGCTATTGTCCTTGTCCATGGGTCCTTTATATATGTTCCTTGACTTGAACCTTCCCTTTCTTTCCCCTATTCTCCCCCTCCCCTCTGGTCACTGTCAGGTTGTTCTTTATTTCCATGTCTCTGGTTCCATATTGTTTGTTTGTTTGTTTGTTTTCATGATTATGTTCCACTTGTAGGTGAGGTCATATGGTATTTGTCTTTCACCACCTGGCCTACTTCACTTAGCATATTACTCTCTAGATTCATCCATACTGAATGAAGGGTAGAAGTTCCTTCTTTCCTTCTGCTGTGTGGTATTCCACTGTGTAAGTGTACCATAGTTATATGATCCACTCATTTACCGATGGGCACTTAGGCCATTTCCAACACTCAGCTATTATAAGTAATGCTGCTATGAAAATTGGGGTTCATAGTGCTTTTGAATTGGTGTTTCAGGATACTTAAGGTATACTCCCAGCTGTGGAATCACAGGGTCAAAAGGCAGTTCCATTTCTAGTTTTTTGAGGAAATTCCATAATGCTTTCTATAGTGGCTGCACCACTCTGCATTCTTACTAACATTCTACTAGGGTTCCCTTTTCTCCACAACCTTGTCAGAACTTGATATTTGTTGATTTGTTTATGATGACCATTCTGACCAATGCAAAGTTGTATCTCATTGTAGTTTTAATTTGCATCTCTCTGATGGTTAGTGATGTTGCGCATCCTTTCACATGTCTCTGGGCCCTCTGTATGTCCTCCTTGGAAAAGTATCTGTTCAGGTCCTATGCCCATTTTTGAATTGGATTGTTTGTTGTCCTGGTGTGAAGTCTTGTGAGTTTTTATGTATTTTGGAGATCAAACACTTGTCCAAGGTATCATTGGCAAATATGTTTTCCCATATGTTTGGTTCTCTTTTCATTTGCTGATGTTTTCTTTAGCTGTGCAGAAGCTTTTTAATTTGATGTAGTCGCATTTGTTTATTCTTTCCTTTGTATCCCTTGCTCTGGGGGACCTAGTGGTGAAAATATTGCTGCACAGAATATCTGAGATTTTCATGCCTATGCTCTCCTTCAGAACATTAATGGTGTCATCTTATATTTAAGTTTTTTATCCATCTTGAGTTTATTTATGTGTATGGTATAAGCTGGTGGTCTAGTTTCACTATTTTTGCATGTACCCGTCCAGATCTCCCAACGCCATTTATTGAAGAGGTTATTTTTACTTCATTTTATGCTCCTACTTCCTTCATCGAATATTAATTGACCATAGGTTTATTTCTGAGAACTATTCTGTTCCATTGATCTATGTGTCTGTTTTTATGCCAGTACCAGACTGTTTTGATTACAGTGGCCTTGTAATATAGTTTGATATCAGGTATTGTGATCCCTCCTACTTTGCTCTTCATTCTCAAAATTGCTGAGGCTATTCAGAGTCATTTATGGTTCCATGTAAATTTTGAAATATTTGTTCTATATCTGTGAAATATGTCATTGATATTTTACAGGGATTTTGTTGAATCTATAAATTGCTTTGGGTAGTATGGACATTTTAATGATGTCAATTCTTCCAATCCATAAATATGATATATGCTTCCATTTATTAGTGTTTTCCTTAATTTCTTTCTTCAGTGTTCTGTAATTTTGAGTACAGTTTAGAAACATAAAGCTTGGTTAGGTTTATTCCTAGGTACTTTATTTTTCTTATTGCTGTAGCAAATGTGATTATTCCCTAGTTTCTCTTTCTGATATTTAATGTTGATGTACAAAAATACCTTCAAATTCTGAATGTTGACTTTGTATCACACTGTTGAGCCAAATTCACTTATTAGGTGGAGTAGTGTTTTGGCGGAGTATATAGGGTTTTCTGTGTACACTATCATGTTGTCTGCAAACAATGACAGTTTTACTTCTGCCTTTCTTATTTAGATGCCTTTTATTTCTTTTACTCATCTGATGGCTAGAACTTCTAATGCTATATTGAATAGAAGTGGTAAAAGCAGACATCCTTGTCTTGTTCTTGATATTAGGGGGAAAGGTTTTAGTTTTTGCCTGTTGAATATGATATTGGCTGTAGGTTTCTAGTACATGGCCTTTATTATGTTGACGTATTCTCCATCTACTCTCACTGTGCCGAGTGTTTTTATTATAAATGGGTCGTGTACTTTATCAAATGCTTTTTCTGCAACTGTTGATATGATCATGTGATTTTGGTCTTTCATTTAGTTTATGTGATGTATTACGTTTATTGATTTGCAAATATTGAACCATTCTTGCATCCCAGAGATGAATCCCACTTGATCATGGTGTATGATCTTTTTAATGTATTGCTGGGTCCAGTTTGCCAATATTTTGTTGAGGATTTTAGAATCTATGTTCATCAGCGATATTGGCCCGTAGTTTTCTTTCTTTGTTGTGTCTTTATCTAGTTTTTGAATTAGGAGGATGCCAGCCTCATAAAAAGAGTTTGGGATTCATCCCTTTTCTTGGATATTTTGGAATGATAGGGGTTAGTTCTTCCATAAATGTTTTGTAAAATTCTCCTTTGAAGACATCCAGTTTAGCACTTTTGTGTGCCAGGAGATTTTTGATTACTGCTTCAATTTCTCTAGTGTTATTTGTTTATTCAGGTTATCTGCTTCTTCTGGATTCAATTTTGGGAGATTATGTTTCTAGAAATTTGTCCATTTCACCCAGGTTTTCTGATTTCTTGGCATGTAATTGTTTGTAGTGATTTCTTACAATCCTCTGCATTTTGGTGGTATTGGTTGTAATTTCTCTTTCATTTCTGATTTCCTTTATTTACACCCTCTCCTTTCTTGTCTTGATGAGTCTGATTAAAGGTTTGTCAGTTTTGTTTATCTTTTCAAAGAACCAGCTCCTGGATTTATTGATCTTTTGAATAGTTCATTTAGTCTCTATGTCAGTCAATCCTTCTCTGATCTTGATTGTTTCTTTCCTTCTACTTACTCGTGGCTCTATTTGTTGTTGTTGTCCCTCCAGTTCTTATAGATGTATAGGTTAAGTTGTTTATTTGAAATGTCTCTGTCTTTTTTGGTAGGCCTGTATTGCTATGAACTTCCCTCTCAGGACTGTCTTCACTGTATCCCTTAAGTTTTGGACTATTGTGTATTCATTTTCATTTGTTTCCAGAAACTTTCTGATTTCTTCCTTGATCTTGTTGTTAATCCATTCATTGTGTACTAACATGTCATTCAGTCTCCATGAATTCAAATGTTTTTGAGATATTTTCCTTGAGGTTGATTTGTAGTTTCTACCCATTATTGTCTGAGAAAATTCTTGATATGATTTCAATTTTCTTGAATTCGTAGAGGCTCATTTTGTGTCCTATCGTGTGGTCTATCTTTTATGATGTTCTATGTTCATTTGAAGAGAATGTATATGAAAGGTTCTGTGTGTACCAGTGAAGTCCATTTGATTTAGGCTGTTGTTCAGTGCCACAATGTCCTTGTTGATTCTCTGTTTGGAAGATCTGTCCATTGTTGACAGTCTGGTGTTAAAATCCCTTACTGTACATATGTTGCTATCTATATCTTTTTTAAGTCAGCCAAGATTTCCCTTGCATATTTGGGTGCTCCTATGTTGGGTGCATATATGTTTACATTTTTTATAGCTTCTTGAAGGATTCTCCCCTTTAGAATTAGGAAATGTCCTTCTCTGTCTCTTTCATGACCTTTATTTTGAAATCTATTTTTTTCTGATATAAATATTGCTACCTTTGCTTTTTTTCCCTGTCCATTTGCTTGGAATATTTTTTTTTAACTCTTCACTTCCAGTTTCTACAGGTCTTTTGTTCTGAGGTTGGTCTCTTGTAGACAGCATATATGTGGGTCATGTTTTCTTATCCATTCAGCTACCCTATATCTTTTGATTAGAGCATTTAACCCACTTGCATTTAAGGTTTTTATTCAGAGGTAATTATTCATTGCCATTTTTTCCCCTTATGATATTGACATCATTACCCTATTATATTAATAAAACAACTGAGACTTGTTGTTATAGGTAAATCTACTTGGATACAAATTCTATGGTAAATAGGTCCAGAAGGAACAAAAAAAACTGTGTCTTCCGAGATTTTAGAATAGTAATTCAGTAAGGATTATGAGATGTATATCAGCATGCAACCAAATCAGGATGGGTTGTATAAAAATATATTACTAAAGATTTTAATCAGTTGTGTTTTTTCAGATTGTGATGGAATCAGCCTCTATATTACCATCTTAATTCATAAAATAAGTATAATAGGTACATTATAAAATATTTTTATTACATGCTACATATGTGATATAGGGCTACATTTGCAGATCATATCATCTTTATATTGGCAAACAATCTCTCTGATTTGGTTAAAAAATGTATGCTACTGTCTTTATGAGAAATATTAATTTTCAAAATTAAACATGGCCATCTGAGTAATATTGGACCTATAGAATCCCTGGAGAATAACAAGGAAGCTGAAGCTCTACTCCAATCCATCAGACCAGAGTTGATTGGTGGCTGCCACAGACTGGGGACAGAACGGAATGGGGAGTGACTGCTAGTGGGATGGAGTATTTATATTGGGGTGATGAAATGCTCTGTAATTAGATAATAGTGATAGCCACACAATTTTTATATATTAACTCAGATTCATACCTTTAATCAGAATATACATATATACACACATGTATGGCACCATCTCACAATCTGTGTATTACTTCTTAATTTTCTCAAAGTGATACTTTTATTGAAGTTACAAAATTTATTTTTTCAAGCCTTCAAGCATTTTTTCAATATGTTCAAGCATTTATCTTGCAGTTGTCCTGGTCTAATTTTGGAGGGGGTGCAGCAGATAGAGGGTTTTGAGCATCCTCTTGTCCTTGAAATTTCTTGTTTTTTTCCTCTTTTCCATTTGTAGATTTTAGTTTAGAACTGGTTCTCATAATTTGGAGATTGCTATGGCTAAATAAACTGGATTTTTGACTAGATATTTTATGGGATATTTGCAATTAAATATGGTACTAATACTTTCTAGTTTCACATTCTGTTTCTGTTTCAGTCTTATATTCCTGCATATTTTCAGGACTATTGCGAGAACCAGTAGTTGTTAAACATATTTCAAACTTCTCCAAATTAGCTTGGAATTAGAGTCGAACATCCAAAGCTGTCTTCTGTCTGTATCTGTATAACCTACTGGCTAAGAATATTTTTTTACAGATGAATTTTAGTGATCAATTTGGTGGTAGAGAAAATTTAACTTTAAGGTCACTTAAGCAGAATGTTACCCTCAGGAGAAAAAAAATGAATTCCATTCTTCTAATTAATGGACATGAGTTACAGAAAACGTACACCACCACTGAGAAGGCACGTTGCTTTTATTAGGCACATGCAACACAACATACATACACACACACACACACACACACACACGTGTCTTTCTTACAGAGAAAAACTTTCCAATGACACATTATAACTTTCAGAATAAAGTTTAACAGCCTTGCACAGTGTCCATGGTTACTCTTCACTGTTGCTATATTAAATTTTTTTTGTTTAAGTGTAGTTGGTATATAGTCTTAGTTACATTAGTCTCAGGTATCCACTATAATGATTTGACATTTTTATACCTTACAATGTGGTCAGTCCACTAATTCTAGTAATTGTTTGTCACTGTGAAAACTCATCACAACACTATTGACTATATTCCCCTTCTCTTCATCCTCCATATCCCCATCCCCTTTGACAACCCTTCCTTTGGGCCTTGTTTCTATGAATAGGGTTCTTTTGTTTGTTTGCTTATTTTATTTTCTTAGATTCCACATGTAAGGGAAACTGTACGGTATTTATTTTTCTCTGTTTGACTTACTTCTCTTAGCATAATACCATCTAGGTCCATCCATGTAGTCACAAGTCACAAGGCGAGATTTCATTTATTTTTTTTTTACTGTGTAATATTCCATTGTGTAAATGTACTGCATCTTTTTAACCATTCATCTATTGCTGGAGACCTTGTACTTACATTTAAAGCAACAACAACAAAATAACTGCTTAGTTACTTTAAGCTACATTTTCTAGTTTAAATCTCCTTTATCATCTGCTTGGCATGGAGTGTCCTTATTTGCTTGGGTATGCATTCATCGTTCCTCAAAAATCAGACTTCTTAATTAAAAACACAAAACAAAACAAATGTAACTCTCCTGACTGCTGCTTTCAGTCAGATTTCAATGCTTTATTCTTTTTGTCAGCTTCACACTTAGTGACTGCCACTATGACTTCTTTTTCATCTCTCTCTCCTTCTCCGTCTCCCGCCGCTTCTCTTCTATGTATACATGGGTGCAAAGGCAACAAACTCATGAAACTTAAGCATTATGTCGAGTTTACCATTGTGCTACTATTCTCTAATTTCCCGATATTCTTCAGATTCAAATTTAAAAACGGATTTGAATTTTTAGTTATAGATCTCAGAGTATGGTTGGTTAGACAATGAGCTTTTAAATTAGATTGTCTAGTTTTGAATCTGGATTCTGTCACTTACTAAATCTGTGATTTGGGGGACGTCACTTAACTTCTTTGTTTCCATTTCCATAACTGTAACATGTAGAGATTACTGGTAATTGCTTCATATCTCATTTCCTTGAATTAAATTATCTCAGCATCTCATACATAAATCACTTAGTATGATACATTTTATAAAGCATTCACCAAATAAATTTATGACTTTAATTATGATGTTTTTGAACCTTAAGTTAGGATATAGAACTGTTACTATCAGGCATGGTGAAATCTGGCTGTGGGATTCACACACTCATCAGATTGGTGGAAAATATGACTATAATAAAATCTAAGTGCTTATTGAGTAAGTTCTACCAGGAACTGTGCTAGTTGTTTTACATGCATCATTCTACTTAATTTTTAAACCATTTTTGGTGACTTGGATACATTTATGTAACTTTTTATTTTCTTCATTTGTATAATGAGATTAATAACACTATCTAATTTATAGATTTGTCATGGAGATTACCAATAATAGTTGTTACTGAATGCTTCTGAACTATCTTGAAAAATTAAAGACTAGACTACTAAAATATCTTAGCCCATTTTTATAATTCCACTGATTGAGCACTTTCAAAGACAGATATATAAAAATAGAAGAAAACTCAATAATTTGAGTGACTTAGATAAAAACAGAAAAAAAGGTATACATGATACCACCCATCACCTTCTACACTTACCATTTATTTTAAGACAGGAATCTCTCTTAATTACTTGGTTGGCTGAAAAATCATTCAAGACTCTGGTGTATGATGATATTCACTGCAGTTTGTGGAAAGTCAAAATTATATGGGAAAAAAAAGTGAGTACTTCAGGTCCTGTCTAGGGGGGCCACTCCGCTTTCTGTCTTCCCTTCCTACCTCCCTGTGATCAGAAGGTGTCTACTACTGAATGATTTCCGTCAACCAAGACTATTAGAAAAGTAGGCACTTATATTTTTAAGTTGTTTGCTCCTAAAATCATTATTTTTACATTGTTGTTTTTTTCTAACCTTAGATTATTAAAAATAAAGTATTTTTCTAAAGTCAAATCATCATTTCCTGACCAAATCATTCTGACCAGCTGAAAGTTATCTCTGAATTATGGCCCACATTCAGTAATGATTTAATATTATCACCATTAGTGTTTTTAAACAAATTTTTATTAAAAGCATTCAAACATGTACAAAGCAAACAGGCTATTATAATGAACTGCCATCTACCCATCATCTGGCTTTTAACATTTATCATCTTTATGCCTTTCTTGTTTCTTCTAAAGCTCCATTAACCATGTGACCCAATGATTATTGTTATTGTTAATTTTAGTCTTTTAAATATTATCATGAGTTTTAGAGGCAAAATTAAACAATATTGAAATGCACAAATTTTAGCAGTACCATTTTGACAAATAGATAAAGCTCTGTGATGTACATCCCTAACACAACAGAGAGCATTTCTATCATCCCAAAAAGTTCCTCTGGCATTTCCCCAGTGGTCCTCTCGCCTCTACATCCATCATAAGTAACCACTGTTCTGTTGTTTTTGACACTAAGTGGTTATACTCATTTTTCAACTCTATATGAAGGCTATAATACAATAGACACTCTTTTGTGTCTTTATTCTTTTCATTCACAAATGTTTTTCACTAAACTCTACAAACCTGGAAAAAGAAACTTCCCAGGACATATTCTACCTATTCCCAGGGTTGGGGAGGGAGGAATAAATGAATCAAATATATAAGTATTCAATAAACAAATGGTGTCCTCACCAGAAGAAAGAAAAAAGGGACCGTGTCCTTTTGTCTCTTTCAATACACTTACTTCAGAGTAATGACATTCTCTTTTCTCAGGGAGAAGTAGGTGGCACATTATTTTTCTTTTCTCCATCTACTAAAGGGTAAAGTTCACTCGTAACCAAAAATAAACTATGGAATTCTTCCATTTGCAAGAGTGATATCCAGGCACTAGGTCTGATCCATGTGCTTGTGCTCTCAGGATATTCAGGGTATCGTCTGTTTGATTAGACATCACCTCTCTTTCGAGACAGTGTGTGAACAATGCTCTTGCGAATTTCCTTGGTTTTGATGCTATAGACAATGGGGTTGACCACAGGTGGGAAGAAGAGGTATGCATTGGCCATGACAGTCTGGAGGAGTGAAGGTAAATGCTGCCCAAAGCGGTGCAACAAAGAGAGACTTATCATGGGAACATAGTACACAAGCACAGCACAGATATGTGACACACATGTGTTGAGTGCCCTCCATCGCCCTGCCCCAGAAGCTATTCCCACTACTGTGTGAAGAATCAGCACGTAAGAAACCACAATGAGCAATGAGTCCAACCCAAACGTGGAGATAATGACAAATAGACCCAGGATGCTATTGGGGCGGGTGTCTGCACAGGGCAATTTGATCAGATCTGAGTGGAGGCAGTAAGAGTGTGTAAGGGTGTTGCGGCCACAGAAAGGTAGACCCTTCAAGAGAAAGAGCAGTGGTAACATGAGCATCACACTTCGTAAAGCAATGGTGGCACCCATCCCAGTGATGCGGGGAATCGTCAGGATGGCTCTGTACCGCAGTGGGCTGTAAATGGCCACAAAGCGGTCTACAGACATAGCCAGGAGGACACCTGACTCCATGAGGGTAAAAGAGTGCATAGAAAACATCTGGAGCAGACAGCCACCAAAACTGATATCATGAATGCCAAAGAGGAAAATGCCTAACACAGTAGGCATGGTGGAAGCAGAGACCCCGAGTTCAACAAAGGCCAGCAGGGCCAGAAAGAAGTACATGGGCTGGTGCAAAACAGTATCAATCCAGATGACACGAAGAATGATGCCATTTCCTATGAAGATGATGATGTACATTAGGCAGAAAGGGATGGAGATCCAGATGTGCTCTGCTTCTAACCCTGGGATACCCACGAGGACAAATGATGCTGGCGTGAATTCAAAGGAACCATTGGAAATATCATAATGAGGCTTCATCTGAAGATACTGTGAAGCCCTTGAAAACTAAATATATATATCATATATATTTATATATATATGATATATGTATATATCACTTGTTAGTTATTATACTTTAAATTCTGAGCTCCTGACAGTTATACATAAGACATTTTCTTGGAAAATAAATGAAAAATTTATATCTGGAACAAGGGAACATGAAAACCACAGTATACTGAAGAGAAATCTGATTAGATATGTGGAAGAGTTTTCCCATATGGTCTAAATGCAAAATGCAGAAGGCAGTAATAGAAATCTCAAACTGAGTCATCTAGGGTAGTAAAAGGCATTGATAATAAGCACATGGATGACAACTTTATGTGAAAATTAAGGGTCAAAAGATCTGGTAACTTTCTGTAATTTATACAGAAGTGAATGAGTAGCAAAGTTACATAATAGTAAAGAGCATTCTTTCCTTTAATAGACTTATGTTCTTGGGGGCATCACATATCTCTGACCAGGTATTTAATAGAAACACAATAATAGTGATATAAGATGATATATGTAAATTATTTATCATTATATTTGACCATAATAAATATTCAATACATGAAATAAAATTAATACATTAGAAAATTAGTTTCCCCTCATTTTTAATATTTTCCAACACCTTTTTTCAACTTACCAGTTCACACATTCACTACCTGCTATCCATGGACAATGAGGAAAGCTTCTCTGTGTTTTGCAGGAGGGTCAGTGTCTCCTTCAAGAATGTGGGGTCAGGGCTGTGAGCAACACCGAAAGCATCAGGGTCTCAGAAGCTAAATGTGATCATGGAGCTGGGGTTCAGGACAAAGGTTCTTTATCTGGGAACAAGTTTACTGCACTAAAATTCTACTCATCTGTAGTAGAAACTTGGATTAAGATTAAATGCCCCAAACTGAAGCCAGAATGGGGTTCGGGAATGGCAATGGTGAGTGAGTGAGTGAGTTCCTCCTCTCGCACTGGGGTAGGGCCCTTGGTTCGTTATAATCAGTGGAGTACTGATAAGTGGTGAACAATTAGCTCGCAATGAAAATGCCCTGATCTGTTCCAGTTACCAATTTTATTTTTGGTGAAATACTTCTACTGTGAGCAATTTAATGCTACCACCATCATGCCACTGAATGTAGAACTGAGATGTCTATAATCAGCTTTGCTGAAATGGTATAAGCCAGTAGCAGTATATCATTAGGCACAGCTACATCTAGTTAATCCTAGATATCAGACACTTACTTACCCAGGTGGAGCTGAGAGCAAGCATCCATACACCCCCTTTATTGGGGTTTCCTTCCAACTGGGCTGTGGATTTGGTTTCTACTTCTGCTTATATGTGCTTAGCTGACTGGCATGGGAGGCAAGATGAGACAGGTCCTGGAGGAGCAATTAACCATGAATAATTATTCTTAGAATCTTCAGTTAGATTTCAAAGAAGATAAGGAAATGATTCTCACTGAAAGGCATGCCAGGAAATATATATGTAAATATATGCATATACAAAAATAAGGGAAATAAATACTTAATTTTTAAATCATTAATTATAATTTAGATGTAGGACACATTTATATTTTAAATATTTTGAATATAATATTCTCTTGTTTTTTAACTTTGTTCATTTTGTCACATACATGACATACATAATTTTATGTAGTTAATTTAATATATTTTATGACATATTCTTTGCATACTTAAGAAGCTATTCCATACACAAAGTAAAAAATACAGCAATGGAGCTGGAGATACAACAGTAGATAGAGATAGAAAGTGATATAGATAATAATTAAGAGAAATGACAGTAATAGTGAAAAGAGAGCAATGGGAGAGAGAGAGAAGGGGAGAGAGAGAGAGAAGAAAACTTTTACTCCATTTGGAGTTTGTTTTGAGGACTTGGGTGATTAGGAGTTTCATTTAATTATTCTCAAATATGTAAATAATTATTTCAATAGTACATATTAATTGGTGGTCTGCCCTTTCCTCAACCATTTTGAGGAACTACATATTTAATTTTAATTTTAATTTAATTTAACTTTTTATGAAAAATAGAGGCATTTATTGAAGAAGATAAAAAGATACAAGAAACATTGGATGTAGGACACTGACACCTTAGTCACCTTCAAAGCAGGCACCTTGGGACCTCACACAGTTCTTCCAGTCACCATCCCCCACTGTATTTTTCTGAATCTCTGTGACAGTCTGACATCTCTTCCCTTTGAAAGGTGATTTTAGTTTTGGGACAAGCTAGAAGTCTCAGGGCACCAAATCTGGGCTGTAGGGAGGCTGAGTCATCTGGGTGATTTGATGTTTCACCAAAAATCCCTGCACAAAATGTGATGCATGAATGGGCATGCTGTTGTGTTGTCGATCACCAGTTGCCCTGAGCTGTGGACTTCTTTTTTTTATGTAATTTATTTTTATTTTATTTTTTCTTTATATATATGTATATATTTTTTATTGTTGTTCAAGTACAGTTTTGTCCATTTCCCCCCACCATTCCCCCCGCCTCTCCCATCCCACCTCCCACCCTCGATCCTACCCCCTTTTGGCTTTGTCTATGAGTCCTTTATACATGTTCCTTGATTACCCTCCCCCTGTTTCCCCGTATCCCCTCCCCCATCTCCTCTGGTTACTGTCAGTTTGTTCTTTATTTCAATGTCTCCAGTTATATTTTGCTTGCTCGATTATTCTGTTGATTAGTTTCCACTTACAGGTGAAATCATATGGCCTTTGTCTTTCACCACCTGGTTGTGACCTTCTGAGTCATCTGAATAGTTTCTGCAGAGGAATGTTCAAGCTCAATGCAAACTTGATGTAGATTTGTTGCTCTGCAAGTTCAGTCATTTGGAATGCTATGGACACACAGTACACATATTCATTCACTGGTGTCTACCAGTGACTAGTACAGTGAAGTTGTCATTGTTCACATATGCATATCCTAGTCCATTCTCCTTGGCTGCTTGGTTACATCAATGTTGCACATACCATTTTCATTATAATAACAATGGCTGGACTTTTTCTGGATAGGCCTCCTCCACACACATATGTGTGTACATGTATGTATATATACACATGTATACGTACATGTGTATGCACACATATAACTTGAAAGATGTTTATTTCTTTGCAAAGATCTTTTTTGATTAGCCTTTTTTAGCCTTTTTTAGCCTTTTTTATTATTTATGCTAATACAGTTGTCCTGAACTTCCCCCTTTATCTCCTCCCCCCAAGCCTGTCCCCCCATTCCCACAGTCTCCGCACTGTTGTCTATGTCCATGGGTCACTCATACATGTTCTTTGATTAATCCTTTCACCTTCTTTCAACAAGTTCCCATCTCCCTCCTCACCTCTTACAGCTGTCAGTCTGGTCCATGTTTTGGGCCCCTGATCTGACACCTATATTTTAAATTAAGGTGCTAAAGGTGGCTAAATAAATGAGAAGAGTCCTTCACAGAGGGAGAGGCTACATAATTTGTCCTCAGACTCTGAAACTCAGAGATTCGAAAGTTATATCTTCTCAGTAGATGAACTTTATGTAGCTTTTCTTCAGAGGCAGATTTAGAGACTACAATAGTCAGAAGAATAAATCTCCCACCTCATGGTTTTTGCTCTGTCCTCAGTGGCCTCATATATGATGAAACTTTATGACATAAAGCAGAAAGTGCTAAGAAAAGATATCCAAAATGTAATGAGAGTAAACCAAACCAGAATGCCCAGTGTCAAACCTACTGCAAGATTCTGTTATTACTGAGGATTTTGTCTTACATAAATCAAAGAAGTGCAAAAAATAAGAAAAAAGGCAAATCTGAATTTTAAAATTAATTTTTCTTTATTTACTTATTTTGAAGATGATGTGATTTTTTAATCTATAAAGCATAGGAAAGTCAACAGAGCTGTACAAGAACAACATACAAATCTATAATGTTTTTACTGTATTATGTACTTGAAATTTGCAGAGAGGGTAAGTCTTGGGTATTCTCACTACCACAAAGAAGAAAAAGCAGGAAAATTGTACAGGCATTAAGTGGTTGAATATGTTAACTGATTTAGTTTGGGTGAATATTTCACAATGTATACTTTAGGTTGGGTCATAAGGTTTTACATTAAAAAAAAATGTTTTATTGTTCAAATACAGTTGTCTCTGTTTTCCCTCTACCACCACCGTGCACCACCCATCCCCACCTCCAAAAATACAATTTTTTATTTTGAGTTTATACCTGAATAAAGCTTGGGGAAAAGACAATAATGTTTTACAGCAGCAAAAATTAATGAAAAAATGTAATAGAAAATGACCTCATTCGAATGGTTAAAAAAAAAGTATATGTAATGGAAATAAATGTAGGAACTGTTCACTGCCTATTGTTCATTGTAATTATAATAATTCTATTAAAAACAATCTATCGATTTAATAATATCCCACTCAAAATACTAATATGATTGTATTGTGTTTTACTGCTGATTTTGTTCAATATTTTTTCAAATTTTAATTATGGTAAAAGCTATGTACCATTAAATTTGCTATATTAGCCTTTTAAAAGAATTTTAGATAGCATTTTTCTTATTTTTAATCAAGGTATAATTGATATACAGTATTATAATTTTAGTTTCAGTTGTGCAACATGGTGATATTTATACATTAAGTATTATATATGATATTTACACATTAAATACACAGTAAATATCATGTCTGATATTTGCACATTAATTATCTTAAATGCACAATGCAGCAGTATTAATAATATTCACAATGTTGCACAACCATGACCACTAATTGCAAAACTTTTTCATCACCAAAGAAAGAAACTATATATCTATTAAGCAGTAATTCTCATTTCTCTGGTAATCTGCAATTTATTTTATGTTTCTCTAAATTTTTCTTTTAGGTATTTTATGTAAGTGGGATAAGACAATATTCATGCAGGGATTTTTGATGAAGTATCAAATCACTCGGGTGACTCATCCCCCCTACAGCCCATATTCGGTGCCCTGAGACTTCTGACTTTTCCCAAAACTAAAGTCACCTTTGAAAGGGAAGAGATGTCAGATTCTTGGAGAGATTCAGGAAAATATGGTACAATAGCTGATGGAGATTGGGAGAACTGTGTGAGGTCCCAAAGTGCCTACTTTGGAGGGGACTGAGGTGTCATTGTCCTATGTCCAATGTTTCTTGTATCTTCAATAAATGTCTCTATTTTTCATGTGACATTGCTGGATACTTTCTGGACAGACCTTGTGTACATACATACATATGTATACAGACCTTGTATGTGTGTGTGTGTGTGTGTGTGTGCATAAATAATCTGAAATAATGTGTCGGTTTTGCTTAAGCCCCCTCAGATCCCTACACTTCCATTTTGTGGGGTGCTGTGTCTTCCTCACCGTTCACTGGTTGGAGATTTAGAGATCCAGGAGACACAGTAGGGCATGGAAAGTCTCCTTCAAAAATTCCAGGGTCACAGCGCAGCAGATTGCTTTTGGCAGTTAAGCGCAGACAGTGACCTCCTAATTCCTTTCCGCATCTACAAAGTTCTGAGCCCTCAACCTGAAATCGTCCTCAAAATTAAGGCTGTCAGTTCAATCATACTTTGTTCCTATCCTGTTTCATACATTCTGGATATGAAATTGGCATTTTCTTAGTTCCCCATTGCCAAATGTGAACATAAAAATATCTTAAGGCCACTCAATCAAATATTCTGTCATCATGCTGTAACATACTTACTCTCTTCCTCCCCTTCATTCCTTGAAGAATTTACCCTTGAGTCAGAAATTTATTTGCTGCAACTTTTGTCAACATGTTACGTAACTTCACTATCTCTGATAGGGACTCATTCCGAACGTTTTATGAGGATTATTGGAAGGAGGGCTAGGTTGTTTGGTGGACTGGGTTCTTTAATGCATTTATTTATAAAAATTACCATTATTATAAAAACAAAAAAGTTTATTAAATATTAATACATCATACCAGATATTTCATTTAATTATCAAAGCAATGATGAGGGTGCTAAAATAATTCCATTTTACTGGTTGATAACCAATAGTTAACATAGAATGCCATAGAAATCAATATAGCACTGAGCATAAATTTCACAGAAAAATATTTGAAGTATTGTAGGAAAAATATCTACTTTGCATTTTTAAAAATATATGGGTAAAATTCAAATATTTTGAAAATAAATCAAAATAGTGTTGATTTAGTCCAGTACAACTAGGCAACAATTACTTGTGTTTTCTGTCTTCTCCCCCCTCTCCTAGAATGAAAATGATATAGGAAGGCCTATTCACCACTTTCTTCTTTTCTGGTGCACACGTGTGTGTGTGTGTGTGTGTGTGTGTGTGTGTGTGTGTGTTATAAAGAAACAGATTTTTAAAAAAACCTAACCCTCAAGAAGTTACAAGTATTCAGGAGAACACCTCAAAGGTTTTTTTTTTGTTTTTTGTTTTTTTTTGTCATTTTGCAAGTGTAAATAAGTTCAGATTTCACATTATCATGGCATTGTGTTAGGCCTGGAAGAGAAGAGATTGTAAAAATGTTTCTAGATATGAAGGAATTAAGACACAATATAAAGACAAGTTCATAGATAATTACATTTGGTTTGATTAGAGTCACTTTTATACAAGATTCTGTGTAAGCATCCTGTTTAATTTTCCATTGACTTTTCTTTTTGTGTCCTGGGTATGAAAGTGTTCAGTCCTTTAGTACCCTAGTGAAGTCTCTATTAATGTCAGGATTCTCCTTGATGATTTGGGCCTAAACCCCCCAATATATAGAAAAAAAGTATTAGCTTTTAAGTTATCTGTGTGGTTTTAGGTGGGTTAATTTAATGTTGAACACTTTAATTCAGTATTATTGATTCATTCAATAAATATGCACCATACAAGGTGGGGCAAAATAGGTTTTTAGTTGTTTGTGTGGAAAATAATACAAAAATTAACAAATAATAATATAAGAATTAATTCTGTGTTTCATGTACTTACAACTGTAAACTTACTTTTGCCTCACCCTGTGTGTCCATCCCATACACTACACTTTATAAAAATATTAGTCATTCAGGAAATATCTGATTTTAGAGCACACATTTTACCTTAAGAAATAGATGCAGACAAAAATAGCTAAAATATGATGGCCTTTTCTATTGGTTCAAATATCAACTGATAGCAATAAGAATGTGTCTATTTCAGCAGAATTTCAACTGTCTATAAAAACTGAGAACAAAAAACTGAGTGACTCACCACTCCCATTTTCCAGCTTTATACAAGAATAGTTAATCTGGGTCAAAAGTTGAAATATGTTTCTCTTTTGTCAGTTATCTTAATGTATTTAATTAAAATGCATAATAATAGGATTTCTAGGAGAATTGAGAATATTGTTGGTGTATTGTATTTTTAATTAATTTTGGGGGTGACATTGGTTAATAAGATTATATAGGTTTCAGGTGTCTAATTCTATGATACGTTTTTGTACATTGCATCAAGTGCCTACACCGAAAGTCAAATCATCTTCTGTTACCATGTATTTGAACTCCTATACCCCTTACTACCTCCAACCACTTTCCCTCTGGTAAGCACTATACTGTTTTGTCTGTGTATATGTTTTTTTTTTTGTTTTGTTTTTTTTCTTGTTTGTTCATTTGTTGCTTTTAGCTTTATATCCCACATATGAATGAAATTATATGGTTCTTAAGTCTTTGTGTCTTATTCCACTTAGCATGATATTCTCAAGGTCTCTCCATGTTGTCGCAAATGGCGGTATTTGATCTTTTCTTATGGCTGAGCAGTATTCTATTCTGTGTATGTACCATCTCTTCATTATTCAATCATGCATCGAAGGACACATCAGTTGTTTCCATGTCTTGTCCACCGTAAATAATGCTGCAATGCACAGAGGCGTGCATATATCTTTGTGAATAAATGGAATAAATGTTTTCAATTCGGGGGGTAGGTATGCAGAAAAAGGTTTCCTGGGTCACATGGTAATGCTATCCTTACTTTTTTTATGTGTTCTTTCTTTTACAAACATGTGCTGATGGCGGAGAAAAGCAAAATCACTTGATCTTGAATCTGTTTGGTCTTTACCCCATAAATAATCGGATTGAGCATTGGGGGTACCACCACATAGAGATTGGCTACTAGAATGTGGATGTGGCGAGAGATGATTTTACCCCCAAAGCGATGGGCAAAAAATGAAAAGAAGGCTGGAACATAGAACATAAGTATGACACAAATGTGGGAACCACACGTGCTAAGAGCCTTGCGTCTGGCAGCCCAGGAAGGTCTCTGAAACACTGTGAGAAGGATCATTATGTAGGAAACAATAATGAGCACTACATCCAGTCCTGTAGAGATCAGAGCCACAGTCAGACCATAAATGATGTTGACATTAATATTGTCACAAGCCAATCTAGCAATACCCATGTGCTCACAGTAGGAATGGGGAATGAGGGTTCTCCCACAATATGTAAGTCGGTATACCAGGAAAATGAATGGAAAGCATATGATAAAGCTCCTGACCACAGCTGCTACGCCAATTTTTCCGATGGCTGAGGCGGTTAGGATTGCAGTATATCTCAGTGGGTAACAGATGGCCACATAGCGGTCAAATGCCATGGCCAGGAGAATAGCAGACTCTGCCACAAAGATGAAATGTATGAAGAACATCTGGGACACACAGCTACTAAAGGATATATCCACGGAATGGAACCAGAAGATTGCTAGCATCTTGGGAGCTGTCGCTGTGGAGAGCAGGACATCTGCTAAGGCCAGCATGGAAAGGAAGAGATACATGGGCCCACGGAGACTGTACTGGGTCATGATCAAGAAGATTAGGAAGGTATTGCCTATGACAGCCACAATGTACATAAAACAGATAGGGATGGAGATCCACCTGTGCGCATCTTCCAGGCCTGGGACTCCAATCAGGGCATACCATGTAACCTGGGGGCTGGTGTGATTGTGGAAAGAAGACCCCATCTGTGGCCTCATACTCTAAACCTAGTACCTTTAGTGAAAGACCGCAGGGCTGACTGAAGGATCAGAAACATTGCTTTGGCTGAATGATATCTAATCAGATATTTTCTCCAGTGTATTCTTCCCTATAAAAGAACAATGAGACAGATTATGTAGCCTAAAAGTCTACTCCGATTCCTTCAATAGAAGAATTAAATATTGTATCCTGAAAAAAGAAAGTTAACATTTCATAAGTTCTTAATATGTGTCATAATACTTAATATTACCATTAAATCTTCACAATGGCCTGTTGAAAATACCTTTACAATAATCTATGGTATCAATACTGTTATGATTCCTACAGATGAAAAAAGGATATGCCCCATAGACCTTCACTTAGCCATTTGCTGGTCTCAGTGGTTTTGAAGTCAGGCAGGGTAAATTTGAAAGCTGTGATCTTTATGACCATCCAATACTGTCTACAAAAACAAAACTAGATATAAAAATGCCACCAAAAGTTTTATTGATCACATTCCTGATCAGTAAAGGCCAATGTGAAATTGAATTATACTGCTGCGGGGAGAGGGAGGGGCTAGGGGTTGACAAAATATATTTCTAGCAATATTGTACGTGCGCCTTTTCAACAATGACTGACTGCTGACTTGATGCTGAGCCCCGTGCTAGGCATTGAGGACACACAGGTGAATTAAATTGATCCTTGCCAGCCAATCCCTTAAAATTGCGGGATTAAGGTTAAAAACTATTTTTAATGCCAAACCAAGTTGGGTTCTTAAATAGACATGTTTATCATGAAGGAAAATCATTCTAATCCACCTGGGTCACTGATGGAAAAATGAGACAACATACTTTGTATCTCCAAAGGCCACCACAGCAGCAAATAACTTAATATTTTCACATTATAAAGCAGGGGTCCATAGTCCCTCAGTAAAAGGGAGGGAAGGTAATTTATTGGTTACTATTTTTCTGTAGTTCCCAAAGAATGTGGAAAGGAGAGAGGCAGATGTTGGGTGAAAAGTCAGGCTAGGAGACATGACTTTAGGGCACCTGCATGTGTGCGTGTGTGTACGTGCATATAAACATATAAATATAAACAAAGGTAGAGACATAGATACAAAATAAATGGGCAATAGCAGCTCCTGCCCTCCCCCAGTCCCTGTTCTCAAATAAAAGCTAGCTAAATTTCTCATTTTCAAAGGTGGTCCACAGGCTTAAGGGATGACTACCTCTTCATCTCTTGATTCTACTGCAGTTCAGTGTAGTAATCATTGTATGGTATAGTTTTACTATCTTTACTTTTATTTTTTATTAAGTTTTCAATATCTTAATCCCTCATTTTATATGACTGAAATGTTTGGACTCCATTTTTTGAGTTATGAGTTAGAATATATAATACTTAAATGGTCAGCCCATTATGCTTTTATAGTGAGGTGTAATTCTTTTAAAACAATTTAATAACATGTTGATATGCATAAATCTAGGGATATACTTTTATTACATAAATCAGTTGCTTAACCACTTAACATAATAGCTAAAATTAATTGGTTAAATTTGTAATGGGCTTTTGGTGCTTTGGGGAGTGAGAGAAAAGGTAACTTTGGAGCACACCTACACAGATCTCTGACAGAGTCAGGTATGTGAGTGCAGTGCCGTTATGAAGGGGGGGTTTCTGCTGAGTGAGGTTCTGTAAGGGCATTAAGGGAAGGGAAGGAAGAGTCTAAGGAGAAGGGGATGGAAAGAAACACAGAAATGGAAATGGGAGGGAGGAAAAGAAATTTTGCAAGTTTTCTTCAAATTCTACTGATGATGAGATACCAGTGATCTGTTTTGTTTTATTAGCTATTTTTTTTTCTTGACTGTAGCATAATCACTTGTGGTTATCTAATTTACAGGTCTGGGGCTCCTCATAGCATTATTTTATAATATTACTGGTGGAATGTTCTGACTGAACATTAACATATGCATGGGGCGGTGTGTGGTAATAATACAGGCAGTGTGATTCTAGGGCTGCAGAGAATTGAATTCAAACATTGTCTAAGTCATATTCTGGATTTGAGGCTTATGAGCCACCACACAGAGACTGAACTCGTTCAAGGTATCCATAAAGGCCATGACTTACTTTCTTACACTGAGCACGTGGTACCAGTTCGTAATTTTTACCCCAGAACTATCATTTTACTTTTATAAGGTACAGATGATTTAACATAGTGATGGATGCCTGAGCTTAGAAACGTAGTATTCTTGTCCAGTTACTAATGTAGCACCTTTGTTACATAGAGAAGGGGGTTTAAATCTCTGAGTTCCAGCTTCTTCACGTGCACCTAGCCCAGCACCTGATATATAATGAGTATTCGGTAAATTCTATGGAAAAAAACTCAAGCATATATGTGTGTATAATCTTTAATAAACTTGTTTAACAACTGAGCCTTTTTTTCAGTATTGGAAAATAATTTTAATGCATCTAAGGACAACATTCAGATCTGCATGTCAAAGAAAAATGACCACTGCCTTAAAATTTTCTAAATGAAAAAATGTATATATTTGTGCTCTTTGCAGAGGACCCATTTAATAAGAGAGCACAAAGAGATACTACAATTGAGGGTCAAATTAAGATTAAAAGTCACACCCAATACATCATAGGTCAAGGTTAAGGAAAATACAAGATGATTCAGTTCCAGGAAGAATGAACAGCTTCTGTTCTACAGTTTCCTGAATTATTTTTCCTGGTTTCTTTTCTACGCATCTTCACTGAGCATAACTTAGTTTACTTACCTATATGTTCTAAGTTCCTGAAGGTATTTAGTTGGTTGAGTGGAGAAAAATAAAAAATAAAAGCAAGGAGATGTCCAAAACCCAAACAGGAATCTGGAACTCTCTATTTATACCTCTTGTTAGGCATCTCTCGGGTCCAACATTTTCAGCCCCCAGAGGGTTGAATTTTATTTCTCTCATAGAAAGAAATGACCCAGAGCTGTTTCTGGTGCATAGTCCTCAGGGAGAGTCGCCCTTGCTCTCTTTCCATCGCCAATGTATTCGGTGGCCCCCCCGGCTAGTGTCCTCAGACACCCAAGTTAACACACACAGCTAAATATCCGAATTTCCTTTACATATCCGAGATTCATGCCCCTGTAGTAATATGCTGTGCCCATTAAGACACTTTCAAATATAAGCTATCAATGCCACATGTCGAAGAATTATACACTCCTTAGAAAACTCCTACAACTGGGTTCTGTCATTTTATTTACTTTGGAATTTTCAAGATCCTTGGTTTCTCCTCTCTTCTATTGGTCACATAGTCACTATCAGAGGGATCCAGAAAATGCCACCTGCTACATAAAGATCCCTTTCATCCTTAGAAAGATGCTTAATGACTTTAATGAATAGCTCCAGATAGAGGAAAAAAAGAGATAAGTACAAATTCCATTATGCTAATGGGATTCAAAAGTGACTCCAAGCGACAAAAGCGGCTTGTGAAGACAGGACTCTTTTTTCATTAGCTTATTTCACATGGAGCTTTCCAAATATCCCTGATTTGCTGGTACTTATGAGGACATCCTGAATGATCATTTTTTACCTATATAGTATAGGTCCCCTATAAATATAATGAGTGACCCTCAGCTGACCACGATTGGATGATCGATGCTAGACAAGTGCCTACATCCCCCAGTCAGTTACCTAAACAGTTTTGTGTTCATGAACTGAGAGAAGCTGTATCTGACTACACAAGTGTGAGTGCTACGTGGAAAGAAAGCTACTAAGTGTTCTCGGTATTTCAAATGCTTTTCATCCAAAGGTATTAAGAGCAAAAATAATGGTTAACTGAATAGTTTCTCTAGAGGTTTTGGAAATGAAAAAGGAAAAGTACTTATCTCCCCACCTATCCTTGGAAAACAAATTAAGGGCCTCAAAGTATAGTAGAGGAAAAGAGATTGAGGAAGGAGAGCGAGAAATTAGGCAACAGTAGAAATTGGTGTCTATGTCTGATTTTCCGATGGTGACCAGAAGTACGAAGAACGGGATCCACTGGTGGAGGCAGTAGGCTCTACTTGCAATTTACTCTGATACTTTCAAATCTAGGGACTCCACAGCCTTGATTGTCTAATTCCTTTGGAGAGTTATGCTTTATTTTTTTATCAGAAGGTTTTGGTAGATAATGATTTCAGATACATATTTTCTTCTAGAAATAGTTATGTTTCCCCTTTTTTGATGAAAAAGCTTTGGTAGATAACATTTCAGATACATATAATAAATAAGTGGGCAGTAAACTGTACCTAGTTTAAAACCCATTTCCAGTAATATTCTACACAGATGGATTATTACCTATGACCTTCAGTATATTTAGTCTCTCTCACAGATGTCTCTAGTCTATTTTCTAAAATCCTGGGGTCATATGTTTTAGGAAAATAATTTTCCAGATTTTAGAAAAGTTACATGTTTCTATTCTTGATATTATGTAACAATATCATTGGGGTCTTGGTGAGTCCCTCTTAATCAAATAGATTGATATTATTTCAACAAATACACAATATTTAACTATGCAGGACAAATATCCTCACAACAGTTTACATGAGGTTTTCTCATTGCTGTAGGTCGGACTGTGTGGCCAGAACTTCAGTTTTCAAAGTTCTATGTATTTCAAAAGAATGAGTAAGGGGTGTGGCTGTGAAACTAAAGTAACAGTAGAAATTCCTTGGGCCTTGGCTTTCTTTTCTGTAAACTGAGGATACTGAACTGGTTGGGATTTTTCCTTTAAATGTGTGTTAACATTTAAGTTTCTCTAAGCTGACCCTGTACAGCTGTTTCATAGGCAAGAGAGATTCCTGAATGCCAGTACGTCAGCCAAAAAGTGAGATAGAAAGTCTAATGAAAGCCATTATCTCACCGCAGGGCCTAAATAGGGAAAGACTAGAAAGGCAACCTCTGCGCTCCATCTACTCACCCCTCCCTCCCTCTCCCTGAACCCCTGAAAAAAATGGAACTTTATACTATTTTTATAATTTTGCCTTTTCTAGAATGGTATATAGTTAAAATCATATAAATGTATATAACCATCTCAGGATGGCTCTTTTCACTTAGCAATAGGAATTTAAGCTTTTTCCATGTCTTCACAACTTGATATCTCTGTCTTTAATCAAAGAATATTACATTGTGTGAATGTACCACAATTTGTTTATCCATTTATTTTAGTTGCTTCAAATTTTTGCAATTATAAATAAAGCTGCTATAAACATTCACATGCATATCTTTGTGAGGACATAACTTTTCATCTCATTTGAATAAAATATGTAGAAGTGCATGCAATTGGTGGATTACATGGCAGGGCTAGGTTTGGTTTTGTAATAACTGCAAAACTCTTTTCCAGAGTGTCTATACTATTTTGTATTCCCACTACCAATGGAACAATTCTCCTTGTTCCATATCCTCACCAGAATTTGGTGTTGTCAGTGTTTTGAATTGTAGCCATTCTAACAGATGTGTAGTAATATCCCATTACCGTTTTAGTTTGTAATTTCTTAATGACAAATGATATTGAGCATATTTCCATGATTGTTGTTATTTTTATGTCTTCTTCAGTGATGTGTCTGTTTAGATCTTTTGTTCATTTTTCAACCGAGTTGTTTATTTTTTTATTGTTGAGTTTTAAAAGTTCTCTTCATGTTTTGGATTCAAGTCTTTTTTCAGATAAGTATTTTACAAATTTTTTTTTGCCAGTCTATAGCATATATATATATAAATATATATAATTTATATATATTTAAAAATTATATATAATTAAAACATATAAATTATATATATTTATATATATTTATATATTATATATAATTTTTTTTGGATACTTGGTGAATACTCTCAATTGGAATTGTGTCCTTTGTTCTGAAAAAAGTTTTGTTTCATTTTCTAATAAATTCCCAATTCTAACAAATTTCTCTTATATTTTTACCTTCCCTGCCTTTCTAGAACTTTTATCAGTGAGATGTTGGTGTTCTTGAATTTACCCCATATATTTTTTTCTTCCAGTTCCCATATTTAACCTTTATAGTTATTTTTTTCTACTTTCTTAAATCTATCTATCTCTTGAGATGTCTATTGGTTTTCCTTTCATCTCTCATATTGTTTTTCAATTTCAAATAATTTTTGTATTATCTATTTGCTTCTTATTAATAGTATTCTCTTCCCGTATCAAAGAACCAGTATGACTGGATATTTTATTAAGAGTACTTTTATGGACTTATTTTCTTTTTAAGTTTTTTTCATGTTCTAAATAAATTCCACTCCATTCACTTAATTTTTTAAAAATTCGTTTTGAATGTGTTATTTTTGTATTGGTTAATTTATCCACATCCCTGGAAACTGTTGGCTGTCTATTCATATTTCATGGACAGTTTTTATAGAGAATAATCCCATGATATGATCCTCTAACAGTGTAATATCAATCTGATAAATGTTTTAGGAGATAATTGGAAAAATGTTTCCCAAGAGCTTCAACATTTATTTTTTTATATATATATATAAATATATAAATATATAAATATATATATATATATATACCTTCCCTGCCTTTCTAGAACTTTTATCAGTGAGATGTTAGTGTTCTTGAATTTACCCCATATATTTTTTTCTTCCAGTTCCCATATTTAACCTTTATAGTTATTTTTTTCTACTTTCTTAAATCTATCTCTTGAGAGAGATATATGTATATAATTATATAATAGTTATATATAATTATATAATATATATATAAAATTTTCCATAATCTTTCTTTTTTTATATATAATACCTCAGTCCTAGCACCCTTTGTACCTAATGCCCCTGTATGTAAATCACACTTGTTTCAGTTACTACAGAAATTATTATTAATATACAATTTTTTGCCAGGCTGAAAAGAAGTGGGTTTCTGTTTACTTTGGTTAGAAATTTTCACACAGATGTTCACCTTTTCTTCCATTCTCAGTCCCACACGGTGTTTTTTCCAGGATTGTTCTGTGTAGAGTTTTTTATTTCATACTAGTATTCCCTGCTGTAGACACCTGGAATCCTTATTTATCTCTCCTGTTTTGTCTTTTGTGAAGAATATATAAAATTTCTGTGTTCATAAAATTTGTTTTAATAAACACCACTATCATTTCCTTCCACAATGTCTCTGTAGATACAACTATAATTTTAGTGGATTATAGAAAATAGAAAAAATAAAAACAGTTTTAGTCTGCTAAGTTTACATATAAACTGACATTTTAATTTTCCTTAAATTTGTATTTTATTATTAAATTAAGCACAAAAATGTTTGTAAATAATGACACAAATTGATTAATTGACACAAAATCAACAAAGTTTATAACCAGAACTGAACAAGAAAGAGAACATTACCAGCATCTCCAAAGATAATATATATTCTGATTCAATAGGGCTGAACTGGAACTCAAGATCCTGTATTTCTTTAAGCTACCTGATGATGCCTAGGATATAGGCTGGAAACCTGCTTTTAGTAGAAAAACTTTAGAATACCAATTACCATTGCAAAGAAGTAATGGTAATTTTTTAAATTACCATTTTAAAAAATCGTTTTTTAAAAAATTTCCAGTAGAGCCATTCTAGAAAATGCGTGTATTTTGGTCTTTATTCATTACTCTAGCAGATGCTTCCTTTTTCGAATAGTGGTCATAAATATCCTAGGGAGAAAAGACATAGTCTGGGGTAGAAAATCTGAGTTGGTTTAATAATAAAGTTCTGATAAATCTAGAAAAATTAGTATAGTGTACTGGGTGAATCTGTGAATTTATTATGAGCAGATTATTTTTACTAAAAGCTTGTTTCCTCACTTCAAAAATCACCCAGCTTTCCCTTTCTGGACTGTAGCTTTTTGATGTGGGAATAAGTCCAACTGAGCCAAGACTCTCTGATTTTCAGCACCCTACTCTGTCACCCACCCCAACCAATGTCCTTTATAGCTTTCTCTTATTAGTGGTGACTTCATATGCAGGAGCAGCGGACAATGGCATGACAACCTACCTAAAACAAAAACAAAAACAAAAAGAGGGAAATGTGTGTTTCCCTAAACTTACTGTGTTGCTTTAGTGGTGTTTCCCACCCAAACTGGATAGTAGCCTTACGGGTGTCATAAGTCTGGACAACTCCTACAAGGTTACTGCTTCTCACTCGCTGTTCAGGCCACTACTAGTTTGATAACAGCGTCAGGACTTAACTCTTGGATAACAAGTTTCTTATTTCATAAAACTGGTTTTTTGGAATCTATGGAAGAATGTCCCTACCAGTTTTCTCAAAAGGCTGCAAAGTGCCAGATGGTGCTTTTAACACCTGTGATAAATCAATCTATTCTCACTGTCAGGACCTGAGCAGATGATTCTGAAATGGTTTCTTCTCCCTAGGAAGAGGTATAGTTATTTCATAAGTTCCCCAAGATAGAAGCCTTTATAAAACAAACAATCAAAAGTAAAAACTTTCTAAACCTCTTCCCTTCTGTGTAAACCCAGGAATCATAGGAATTTTACTTTCATTAGCTTTCTCAACTCATCTTCCTTCCTTTGGGTCATGAATTTCAAAAATTCTTAGGTTCTTCATAAATTTCATCATCATAGTACAATCATATAGTTCTAAATTAAACTGTGATTTCTGAGAATACACCAGATATTTTTACACCCATTTTTACAGCTATTACTTGCAACTACATTGGTTTCTAGTTTGCCATAATCTGAGGTA